>VXBA01005826.1:0-75576 GCA_013399895.1 Serilophus lunatus | reverse complement strand
TAATGGGTCCCCTCCGGGGGCGATGACAATGAAAGGTGGCTGGGTGTGGGGGAAGGGTGGGTGCCGCGGTTAGGGCTCGTGTAAAGAGACCTGCTTCTGAGGGAGGGATTAGTGAGGGCGCTTTGCTGCTTTTTCTGTCGTTCTTTCTCTTTCTTTGGCTGCTGCGAGGCGCTGGGAGCGCGGCGTTTGTTCCCTTTGTAGGGAGGGCAGCGTGGGGCGCAGCCCGGGCTCGGGGCCGGGGGCTCCGCCGGGGCTCGGGGGGCTCCGGGCCGGGGCAGCAGCGCTGGGCCAGGACGGGAGGCCAGCGCTGCATTCCCCGCCTGCAGCCCCCGCCAGGCCCCGGCCTAGCCCGCACTCCTGCTCGCCCCGCCATAGAATGAGTCTCCGGCTGCTGCTGAAAGGCTCCTTTAAAGGTTTGGGACTGAGGTTAATTCTGGGAGGGGGGCCGTGCTTACATTCGTGGTACGAAGGTGATGATGGACCTTATTATCTGCCTTTGAAAGAAACCGTTAGTGTTTATAAAGCCCTGACTATTTTTTTTTGGTTATACGAACAAATTTATTGGCGTTTTTGTGGATTGTTACTGGTGTTTTGAGGATTTTTTTGTCACTGCAAAGCTCTTAGTTATAAGTGTCCTGAAACTGGGATATTTTTAACTGTTGAGCTTTTACAGTGTCACTGATACATCAAAAAATCTGCTGTTGTAGTCTTGCAAAATTGCTGTAATCGCATGTCCTGATGGCACAGGCCAATAGTCTGATAAATTCTGTCAAACTGCCATGATGATAACAAAGAAAAATAAACGTTAATGAAACGAGCTACTCATAAGTAGAGTTTTGAAGTCAGGGATAAGTTTAGCATTGGAGATTTTGCAGTACCTGTGTTACACAGAACATACCTCTTGCAGGTTTTGGCTTGCTGCAGGATGTTAGATTTTGATGTTTTTTTATTACAATGAGTTCTGGAACAGATGTACTGTGTGAACAAAGTACTGCTTGTTATTTTAAATAATTAATCTGAAATTCTGATGTTCAGAAATTCTTCCTGGTTAATAAAAGCTGTCATGTTCACTCCCTTAAACCTTCAGAGGGTTTGGTGGTGAAATGCAGTCACTCCATTTTTTTCCCTGAACTCTGAACAGAATATGATGAGGTTTGTGCAGGCAGCTCAGAAGTCTCAAGGTGATGACTGGTCACTGTCTTCCGTGTACACCTGGGGTACCTGCTGCCTGGACAGGTGTGCAAGAAAAGACTGATGCCATGTGCAACACCCGCAGGTTTTCTTCTCTTCCACAGCGGCAGGACCAGCTGGGTAACATCCCCATTTGAAGCTTCAGTGTTCCTTGATGGGTGAACTGGCTGAATCAGCTGGTTTTGTGTTTCCCTGTTATCTGGGGACATGTTCATTTCGATGTGTTCATTTTAGGACTGATTGTGTGATAGAAACCCTGAGACTGTGCGGGTGTGCTCCCGCCTGGGAAGAAAATCCAACGTGTGGTGGTGACAAAAAATTTCTGAGGGTGGCTGAAGTCCAGCTGGGGTGATAATACTAGGGCAGAGCTGGTAAACTTTTTTTACTAATTAGAAGCAAAAGGAGAAGAATGCTTTCAGGTTTTATTTGACAGGTACTTCCAAGGGATGTTTGTAGAAAAAAGGGAAGGCATTGAGCATCTGTAAATATATAAATACATGCCCATGAGCTTCTTGGCAATCTGCAATCTTGAAATGCACACCAGCATTTTAGATCAACCCAATGGTGTTGGAACCACCATCACTCAAAGACTAGACAAGCATGAGAGTGCCAGATTTGTGGAACAAGTATAACAGGGACAAAAACAGGCATAAAAGAGTAGGAAATATGGCAACTTCCATTGCAGGATGATGATGATGATGATACGTGAGCCTAGAGTTGTGTCTGAGCGCGTATATTCCATGGAATTTCTTGGAGTCTCTGTTAGCCACAAACAAAAACTGTTCACCTGATGTTTTTGGGAGTGTTTTTGAAAGTCTGGCAAAGAGGAAGGGGAGGACTCCTCTGTCCATCCCTGCCTTAAACGTGCACAACAGATGAAGTGTGGGCCAAGTGGGTGTTAGATCCATCACCAGTTGAACCTACTCTAATGGAAACTGTCTGGTCTAAATTTGTACCTCTGTATGTCTGTGTGTGTAAATATATGTACAGAGACCCTTCTGGTGCTGTCACACTTGTGTTGACTCTCAATCTGCTCTTCAGTGTGACACTTGTTCAGAATTTTTGTTTTGGTTCCACATGTCCAGTAGGATAGTGCTTTTCTCTCATTTAGTGTAACAGATGTTACTATGGAGAAATAAGTCTGTCATTCTAATGTAAAAGTGTTTCCTTTTAATACTTTTATTATTTTATTTTCCAGTAAAAACAAAATGTTCTTTCTGGAAGGTTGTTCCTTGAGTGATTTATCTGTTTGCTTTCTGGTAATGCTGTTCTTGAACACAGTGATTCATACTAGTGCATGTTTTTTGTCCAGTTCTGTGTATCTAATGTGTCATCATTTTTTTTTATGCTGTATTGTATAGACTTTTTAATGGAAATAGGGAAAAGACACCTAGGACTGTAGTGCTGGACTCTTTCTAAAGCTGTATCTGTCACCATTCTGGAGCAGGACTAATAGTTGACACGTAGCACATACACATGGACGTACAGGACCTGCATTATTACCTCTCTTGAAGTATCAGGACTGTTAGAATTTGTGAGTGTGAAAGGTACCTTACTTCTGGTATTTAACCTAGCTTGCAACTGGAGTTAGTAAGACTGTTCTGAATTTACTTTTGCACAATAATGTTTAAAATGGGCTGAATATGCAGCAACTCGCACCAACAGAGTAGGCCTGTTACATGGGAATTCTTTCCTCATGTGGTGTACAAGTTTAGTAATTGGAGATTTCCATCTGCTTTAATGCCTGTGTTTTTTAATTGATAATCACACCTAAAATGTAAAGAATTATAGGCAAGTCCACTTGGATTTAGAGTAGGAGGCAACATATGGAAATAGAGAGTACTGTTGGTCATTACCCCTGCAGAAAACTTATGGAACTCTTGTTTTCTGCCTCCTTCACTATTACTGAGTTGCAAGGAAGTTGTAATTTCTCTTTTCCAACGTGAAATTTAAAGTTTCTCTCTGTTATGCAGTAGATAACAGGTAAGCTTTAAAGTATTTCCCAGATGAAGAAGTGCGTTGTTCTTTCCTGTGTTCTTATTTCAGTCTTCTGGTGGTGACAACAGTGATACCATGAACCAGTATTGAATTCTCTTTCCAAGGATCTCCTTTGTAGGAATGTTGCCAGTCCCTACCTTCAGAGCTGCTGAGAGATTTCAGGGCAGTCATGACAGGAATTTGCTCAATTTTCATTCCATTTTCTTGGCTACAATATCAGCAAGGCTGGAAGAGACCTTAAAGATCGTCAAGTCCAACCCAGGTTTCCACATAACAGTGGAGAGAACTGTGGGGACTTACCCATGGGCTGCAGCAGTGTGAACTTCACAGATATCTGCCAGGGGACTCCATAAAACTGCTTTGTGCATCTTTCAGCTCACACGTGAATAATTGTCTTCACCCAAGCCAGGGTTGTAGACTGGTGTATTTTCTTAGGAGGTAGCTGAGGCAAAGACACACAGCTTCTGTGTAATAGTGCAGAGTCAGTGTTGCCATTTGGCGTGATGAGCAGCCTTTCCTCTTTTCTTTTTTGTTTTTAATCATACTGAAAAATCACTGACTAGAGAAATACAAATCAGGAGGGTAGAGTGGAGTTTACCTTCAGGTAGAACGCTGAAATTTTCTATCTGCCATGACCCTGGCTGGGGGTGTTCAAGAAGAGGCTGGACGTGGCACTGAGTGCCATGGTGTGAGAGACAAGGTGGTGTTGGGTCAAAGGTTGGACTTGATGATCTCAAAGGTCTTTTCCAACCTCACTGATTCTGTGATCCTTCTCTTTTTTCTTAACTGTGAAATTTAAGTATCTATTGATGTAATTATCTCTGAAACAGTTTCTGGTGCTTCATCATCTAGTGGAGATAAGGATCAGCTTGAAAATGAGAGGAAAAGATGTTCCAGGTATCATTGACCCTGTTCTGTCCTTTTATCTAAACTCCTGCTTTATCCTATTGAATTCCCTGGTTTGCATCAGTCCCATCAATGTCCACCCATGTTCTGTTCCTTTTTTCTGTTTTCCGTGAGAGTTTCTGTTTTTCTTGAGAGCTTTCAATGTGAAAGTGGGAAATTTGTGACTCTTCAATGGCTTCTTTATGTCTCCCAGTCCTCTGACCCATTCAGAATTTGTTTCCAGATTGCCTATGTGTCCTCTTAGACCTGAAGACTGTTCAGCTGTCCTTTCCAGTGTTTTTAAGGATAAGAGCCCTTCTTATTGCCTTCAGTTACAGGTTACTTGCTATGAATGAAACCCACTTGTTGAGAACTATTTCTCAGCAAAGTCGAATTACATATATCTTCTTGCTATCATATTTTTTATATATGCCAGACTAACTTGGGTGATAGGTGGCATGAAACATTAAGAAAGACAGGTTGCATGTAGAAAGATATTAAAAAGAAACTTAATTTATCTATTACCGCCCTATAACATATGTTGTAATATGCTTGGTAGCACGTTCTAAAGCAATAGCCTGTGCTTCAGTCCTCTTCCACATCATCACCTTCTTAACTTTGAGACATTGGATTCCAGGGTCCCAGGCTTGTCCTCAGCTTTCTGAAGTGGAAAGCATCTGTGTACAATTTTCTGGTTTTCATTATGGAGGCATTTATTCTTTGATAGTTTTTCCTGAAAAACCACTGCTGTAGTAATTTTTCACAAAGTGGAACACAGAAGCTTCAGGTATAAGAGTAACTGTCTTGTTTGGGATGCCTCATCCATTATTTTCTGGCACTTGTTAGTGAAGAACTATTTCTTCAGAGAAAGTACAGATTTTCTACTGGGTTTTAGTGGCAAAAAACCCAAAACACCTAAGTTGGAATGTTCTCATAAGAGATTACTACGCTGTTCTTTATGTAAGTATAAGTTAAAAAAGTACTAGTAATAACATAAACAGTGACATCAATAAATGGTTTGATAACAAGCATAAATCAGCAGTTTGCAAATGTCGTGCTTGCACAATACTCTTATGATGAGCCTATTTAGATATTTTAGTCTTTTGCTTGTTTTATGTAAAAGGATAAAACAATGGATTATGAATTGTAATGGTTTCAACAGCAACTTTGGCTTTTAGATCTGTTTTTTCTCGAGGACTGCATGAATTTTGGTGCAGTATCAGACTTCAACTATTCTATAGAGTTTTAGCTTTGTCTCTTAATTGAGGTAACTGAGGAGCATCAAGGTGTTTTGTGTTGTTTCCGGTCCTGTAATGTGAGACTAATCACCAAACTTGCCACTTTTAAATACCCCTTTATAAGAATGTGAGGAGTTTTTGAGTCACTTCTGGTAATTTTGCCTCCTCCCTTCCCACTAACAGGATCATCTCCTTCAATCCCCCTGCCATAGGCAGGAACACCTTCTACTAGACCATGTTGCTCACAGACCCACCCAGCCTGGCTTTGGACCCTTCAGGGCTGGGGCATGCACACCCTCCCTGGGCAAACCCTGCAGTGTCTCACCGCCCTCATAGTAAGAAATCTCGTCCTTGGTTAGTGCTTTGTTGTGAGTAACAAGCACAGTAGAGCAACTTCTGTTTTCCCAAAACTTAAGCCCCTTTGTTTAGGTTGGAGTATAGGTCCCAGAGGTAAATAGCTAGAGATGTCATGGAACTTGCCTGCTTCCGTGAAACAGGGAAGTCAGAATAAGCGTCCCTGAAGTGAAGGTTTCAGTGTGGCCTCAACAAGGTTCAGTTTGCTGCTCCCTGGGCTTTGTACGTAACTGGCTGGACAGTCAGGGCAGCTGGAGGGCTCAGGGCACAGGGCAGTGTATGCCTTCACCTGAGTGTGATGCAAAGAAAGGGTGTGCAGCGTGGCTTCAAGTGCTGCAGGAGACTGAGATAACAAAAAATGCAGTTGTGGGGGAGCAGACTGTAGAGATCCCGGGATCAAATTCTGTGTTTTTTTGAAGAAAGGGCAAATGTAATTCTCCTAACTTGGTTGTTCTAAAAGGCACTTGCATTGGAGGTAAGGGGAAAACGTTTAGAAAGTTCCTTTCCTTTGGCATGTTTTAGAACCTATTTGATTTCAGTTGGGAGGGTTTTTTAAGGTAGGGACATTCTTAGATAGAAAGCATAAGACAGATTTTAACCTATTTGGTTACTTAAAATGAAGAAAAATAAAGCATTAGTAAAAATATTACTATTCTTATTATATATAATTAAATCTGTTGGCAGTATATCTTACACATTGAATTTTTAACAGCATGTGTACTTAACTTCCTCACTGTCTTCAGCAGCCTAAGATGCCTAATATTTTCAGGTGAAGCTGATCTTGGCTGTGATGAAGTTAAAATCGGAGTCTTGTTTTGGTCAAGTGAGTTGCTTATGAATGTCATGTTCCGTAGTAGGTGTGACTCGGTTTTGGGAGCAAAGCTGCCTGTGCTCTCCACTGCCCTCAAGACTTACCACTGGGTTTTCAGAGACGTCGAACTTGTTGTGTGGCACTTTGCCAAACCTCTGTTGGATCGCCTCACTGAAGGGTAAACCACAGAAGCAGGCCAGAACCTTGGACTGGGGAGAGGTTCTGTGAGAAGAGTAGGACGTTCCCCCTTTCATCTCTTCCTGGTGATCTTTTGAGTCAGATGAAGGTGTAATACATAACCTACAGAAAACATATCTATTCCAGAGGTTAACAGCAGCTTTATTCTGCCCAGGGAAATGCAGTTATTTTAAATAACAGGTTAACTTCTGTGCAGAACAAGTTTGTGATGGAGGCTGGAGATTGGAGGGAACAAATTAACCGGCTGTGGTTATTCTTCCCAGCCTTTGGTCAGCAGCCTTTAAAAAGTGTTTGTTAATGGACAAGTGCTGCATGAGGCAAGGTAACACTTCTGAATCTGTGTCCCAGTAATTCCTATGAAAGAGTAATTTGTAGTGAAAGACTTGGGGATATCTTTCTCTGACTGAATCTTGAATGATTATAAATAACGAGCAGTGATGATTCAGAAACCCTTCGTGAAGCTTCCCTGTTCTACTTTTTTTTTTGTTTTCAGACCATATAATCACACACAGAATCGCAGAATTAACCAGGTTGGAAAAGACCTGTGAGATCATCAAGTGTAACCTCTTCCCACCTCATCTACTAAACCATGGCACTAAGTGCCACATCCAGTCTTTTTTTAAACACCTCCAGGGCCGGTGACAGAGAGCGGCTTGGCGAGCTCATCTGCCTGCTCCCTCATCCCCTGGGATGGATCCCATCTGGTCCCCTAGACTTGTGGGGATCCAAGTGGCTCAGCAGGCCTCTAACTGCTTCCTCCTGGATTAGTGGGTGGCTGTTCTGCTCCCTGACTCCATCTACCAGCTCTGGAGGCCAGGTGTCCTGAGGACAACCTGTCTTACTGTTGAAAATTGAGCTGGAGCAAAATCTCCCTGTTTTCTTGTTTGTGAGATTTTGTTTATTTTTGTTACAAGCTTTGTCACAACAATGTTTTAGGAATGATAAATACCAGTAATATTCTACTGATGTGGTAAAACAGAATACTGTATGACATGATGAATTATGTATAATCTTAGAAATTTGTCTGTAAGAAACAGCTGCAAAATATTTGTTATTTCTCAAGTATGCTTTTATCCATACAATTGTTTCATTTGTATTAAAATTCATTCTACTGATAGGTTTTTATTAATGTCATAGGATATAACGTTGTATTTGTTTGGCATGTCCAATTTTTATGGCTCATTTAGCAAAATACAAATATCCTGCTGATGACAGAATTTAATATGCCAATCTAACAGAAAGATTATTAGATGAGAATTTGAGCTAATGCAGTAGATGTTAAGTTTTGTATTTAGAATTGCCTTTGTAATTTCTGAGGCTCACTTTCTCTAGAAACATTTACTAGAGTCCACTGTAGCCACATCTACCAAGACTTACAGCTTAAAAGACAGGTTTATAATTGGGAATAAACCTTCAAAAGCAAGGCTCCAGGCCTGCTCTGGTCCAGGTGATTACGACTGCATATACCTGGCACAGAGTTAATAGTTCTGCTATCGGGCAAGTAGGTTGTAGCTGAGCCTTTACCTGGTGACAACCACAAAAAGACTATCTGTCATTGATAAAGAAAATCTTTGTCAGCTAGCAAAGCCTAGAAAAGGCACTGCTTACTACGGGGAAGACTCTGTGTCCTGTGGTACAAAGGACTGATAGGCAGGTGCTTCATCTTTGGATGGAAGTGGCTGAAAATCTTACCTGGTTGCATGATCGTTTCTCAAGTATTTGGGTGCTTTGCTTCAGCTGTCTTCTGAGAGCTCTTTCTTGAAAAGCAATTTTGTAACTAGGCACAATTAGCAAGCTGTCATTTTACTAAAATTGAGATGATCAATAGCAGTTCTTCATCTCCTCTGATTTTACGAGGCATTACTGGGAAAATGTTTGTTTTTCAAGGGATGCTAAAGTTATTTTTTGTAGCGTTTTTGAAAAATAAAGGCTGCTTAGTGAATTTTAGGATACTGTGGCTTAGTTAGCAGTTGTCAGTGTTCCTTAAACACTGTGAATTTACAGGGTCACTCTCAAGCCCTTAGCAGACCCCACGTGCAGGGCCATCCTGTCCTGCCACACGACGAATTGTGCCAGCAATTCCCAACACAGCCAGGCCCCCTCTCTGTGCTGCTGCCCCTCCCAGGGACACTGCACTCACAGCTGTGCTTGAGTCAACACCAGCACGTCGCTGCCTCCACGGCAAGTTGACTGAAGGAACTAAATTGACAGAAAAATAGTCCTGGGTGGGGGGAGGTACTGGTGGTGCGTTACTCTTTGGCCCTATCACAGAGCTGGTTCAGCTGACTGCTCATCTGGGTATGAAAAAAATCCCCAGGTATTTGGCCTTTACAGAAGGGCAAATGCAAGTTTTTTTCTGACTGCTTATAGTTTAATTAACACCTTTATTGGCCTTTCCCTACTGAAATTTTTCTGAAATGTGCTTTTTTCATATGACTGAATTTGCTGAACTGAGGTGGCTGTGTGTTTTCTTCATATGCACTTTTCTTGCTGTCCATGTTATGTGGATTGTGAACAACTGATAACATCAAAGAGGTGTCTTGCTTTTTTCTGCTTCAATTACATTTTAGAGTAATGTTTATTTCTTATAAAAAAACCCACTTCTTGTGGACGTGTTCAAGGCCAGCCTGGATGGAACTCTGAGCAATTTGATCTGGTGGAAGGTGTCCCTGCCCCTGGAAGTGGGGGAGGAGCCAGATATTCTTTAAGGTCCCTTCCAACCCAAAACATTCCATGATTCCTCTGTCGTGCATTTGCAAGTTCTTGTAGAGATGATGGAACCTTTCTAGACTTTAATTTCTCTATGTTTTTATTAAGAGGATAATAATCTTATAGAAACATAACGTTACAAAGTCTAAACACAATAAATCCGGAAGTGCTAAACAGTACAAAATCTCGATATTTTTTCCCAATTCCTTTTGGTTTGTAGATATATGCCTTATTTCAACCTGATGTTCCCATAATTGCAGCAAATGTGGAAACCTTTTTGAAGTGTCAGTTGCCTAATTTCCAGGTAGCTAGACTAGGTTATTAATCTTACTCTGTATGTAACTGTCTTTCAGAAGCTTTCTAAAAATAGATAGCTGTTTGTTTAGTGCTGCAATATTCTTGGTTGCACAAGCTTAGGTTTAATGTGGAGATGGATCCCATGGTGCATAACCAAGTGTGCAAATCAGACACATAATGTACTATAAGGTTTCCTGCTGTGTTTTGCTTCTCTTCCAAAACTATTCCAGTATTCAGAATTTGAGAGCATATATCATTAATGTCACATACTGATTTGCCACAGAAATTGTATTATGAAAGTCTTGTTGGAGTGTCGTATTCCTTGAAATGGCTTATTAGGTTTATGTACTTTCTCACATTTTGTGAGTAAACTGGCAGTTCAGAAATTGTTCCTAGCCTATCCTAACCTTTTAGCCTCTAATATAATCTATAAAATAGGAAGATGCTGCTTTTATACTTACCTTTCCTATAAAAACAATAAAGCCACCTTCTTTATGAATTTTTAGTGTATTTCCAATCTAGCAACAGCAGGCTTATATAAAGAAAAAATTATATATATTTATAATGCTAGAGATGAAAAAATGACTTTTTAAATTTGTTTGTCCTCCCCCCCCCTTGTTTTATCTTGCTTTTGATGTTATATAAATTATTTTATTTTCACAGAAAGTTGGAGTAGGTGCCAGGCTTATTCAGAGAGGGAAAAGAAGAAATGTGACTGAGGTACTTCGTTTTAGAAGTGTTTGTGATGGTGGTGCAGTTGCCTTAGGTGGTGCTTTGTACCTACGAATAGTCACTGGTTGCAGTCTTGCAGTTGCTGGCTGCAGCCGAATAGTCACTGCTTGCAGTCTTGCAGTTGCTGGCTGCAGCCGTGTGGGTTGGAATGTCATGTCCAAACCAAGCCCAGTTAGAGCAGGTTGCTCAGGGACTTGTCCAGTCTCCACAGCCTCTCAGGTCAACCTGCGTGCTAAAGAGTTAAGTTTTATCTTTAACAGGCTAGCCTCCCACTCACCAGAGCATCCTTGCTGTCCGTCTTGAAGGGCAGTGATGTTTTTCCAGTCTTTGGGAATCTCTGGTGCCATGACCTTTCAAGAAAATGTAGAGTCCTAACAGTGACAGTCCCTCCGCGCCATCAGATTCATCCTGTCTGATCCTGTGAACTTCTCTATGTGCAACTGACTGAAGTGTTCCCTAATCAGATCTTCCTCGACAATAGGTGATGTTACATTCTCATAGTTTCTGCTGGTGGAGTTGGGCAACTGTGAAGTCAGAAGACAGAACTAAGCAGTCAAATGTGGGGTGGCAAGAAACCAAAGGGATCAGGTTCTTCAAGTTTTTCTATGTCCTTTGTCACTACATTTCTGTCTCATTGAGCAGAAAATGCCCACTTTTGTGTAGCATTCCTTTCCCTGCTAGTGTAAATAGAGCAGCTCTCTTGAAGTTCTTCTGCATTGTTTTCTGATGCTGTCACAAGGGCAGCATCCTTGGGTGGTACCTCTACCTCTCTGTTGGTAAAATCAGTAGAAAAGGTCAAGAAACACTGGCTGTCCCTCGTGTGGTTATCACCACTATCTTACCAGAAAAACTGAAAGCATCACAAAGAAAAGGTTTAACATACTTCTTCTGCTGTTACTCCTTGTTAATACTTGGAAAATGTTACGCACATTTCAGCAAATGATCAAACTTACACAGTTCTGTGTTCTTCAGTCCTGTCACTCAGTGTGATATTCTGCTCTGTAAGCACCCCAGGGCACATGTCCTGAAAAAAGCCCCAGTCATTTATCAGAATATACAGGTGATTTCAGTCTTTTAAGTACAGACCTTTCATAGATGCTTTTGCTTTGCAAACTTTTTGTCCAGGAGTGGATGCTCTGTATTTGTCTTTAGTTTTCTGCTGACATCACATTCTTGAAAGGACATGGGGTTTTTTTGGATTTTGTTTAAAATCTGAGCGATTAAACTCCCTTTGAGTGCAAAAGAATGTCCGTACTTGGTATCCATTACACTGGTATCATAGAACTTCTGCTCCTAAACTCTGCTTCACATAGTATCTCACTCACTGTCAGGTTAGGATTACTGCCTTTCACTGGAGCTGCTTTTGACAGGTTTTTTGCCTCTGCAGCTCATTTAGGGAGCGGAAAGTTAAAGCATCTTCTAAGCAGTAGATATCTAAATCTATGCCTATAAATGTAGGTTAGGCTACAATTCCATGCAAATTTCTTTGGTATCCTTAGTACTTAAAACAGTCTCTCTTCCTGGATGGACCTTACCTCTGCTGTGCTGTCACAGCTAGGCTGTGTTAGTGTGGTTCAAGAGGAGGGAAATTACATGGTTGAAAAATGACTTTTCCTCTACTCTGCTGCTCAAGCAGCTTTTGCCCAAATTAGTTTCCTTCCCCAGGTTTGCTGCCAGTGTTCACATGCACAGAGTGCAGGAAGGAGCAAGAAACCACAGCTCTTAGGAAATGTGAGGGATGTGTAAAAGTGTTCATGTACTGCTGTTTGAGAATGTGAAATGCAGTCTCACGGTGGATACACAGTTGATGTACTAGGGCTGGTGGTATCAAAGCTGGAAGATAAAAAGCTATTTTGCATAGAAGCCTGTCTAGAAGAATAATCAAGCAATAAGGAAAGTAAACCAAAAACTATTTCTTTTTCAGGGTTTTATGAGTACTTCTATCCCCTTAACAATATATCTGATGACTAAATGAGCAACAGATTAGAAAGCCTAGAAGCATTCTTTTTAATTTACTTAAATAGGAGTGTGGTTGAAGGCAATGATTCTGAGTACATTTAAATTAATTTACATTTTCTGTGTGAAAGTTGCGGTATCTGATAAATTGGTTGCAGTTTTGATGGTCTAAGCATTTGTAAGATGAGGCTTGTGTTGCTTCTTTACCAGTGTAACTGGGGAAAAAGAATGTAAACTTCAGGTCTTTCTGGTAAAGCACCTGGGTCCTGAATCAGACCTTTGTTTGATTTAGGTTTCATGTTCAGGATGGTTCTTGCACATGCAGAAATAGATGAGATCCCAGTGATGAAAGACTCACAAAAACTTCTGTGCGTGTAATAGAAACCTTAAAGTCTCTACTTTTGTATTCCGAAGGTGGTAGGGAGTTATTCTGGCAATCCAGTGATACATACGAAAAAGTTACTTTCCTAGGAAAGTTTGACTTTGTGTGGACAGTAAATGCATCTGGTTTCTTTGGTGAGTTACCTTACAGAATCATAGAATGGTTAGGGTTGGAAAGGACCTTAAAGGTTGTCTACTTCCAACCCCCCCTGCCATGGACAGTGGTGCCATTCACTAGATCAGGTTGCTCAGGGCCCCATCCAGCCTTGGCTTTGAACACTTCCAGGTATGGAGCATGTCCTTGTAGGAGAGGGAACAGGCTCCTTGGGGAAGTGGCCGCATCACCAAGGCTGACAGAGTTTAAAAAGGGTTTGACTGATAATCTCAGGCACATGGTGGGACTCCTGAGGATGGTTCTATGCAGGGCTAAGGGTTGGACTCAATGATCCTTGTGGGTCCCTTCCAACTCGGTGTCTTCTGTGATTCTGTGTTTTTACCATCCCTCCTCTGGACCCCCTCCAACAGGTCCATGGCTTTCTTGCAGCAAGGACCTCAGAGCAGGATGCAGTACTCCAGATGGAGTCTCACAAGAATGGAGTAGAAAGGCAGAGTCACCTTCCTCAACTTGACCACATTGCTTCTTATTCAGCCCAGGATGCACAGGCCTTCTGGGCTGCCAGTGCACACTGCTGGCTCATGTCCAGCTTTTCATCTACGAGGGTACTCAAGTACTTCTCCACAGGGCTACTCTCATCTTCTTTTCCCAATCTGTACTCATGTCTGGGACTGCCCTGACCCCAGTGCAGCACCTTGCTGCTTCGACTTGTTGAATTTCACGAGGTTCTTGTGGGGCCACTCACCAAGTATATTCCAGGTGCTCCTGGGTGGTGTTCTGTCCTTCTTTTGTGCTGACTGCACACTCAGCATGGTGTCCCCTGCAAACTTGCTGAGAGTGCACTCCATCTCAATGTCTGTGTCATTGATAAAGACATGGAGGAGCACTGGTCCCAAGGGTGAGGAGAGCCCTGAGGGACACCACTTGGACATAGAGACATTGACTGCAGCCCGCTGGCTGCATCCATCCAGGCAATTCCTTGTCCACTGAATAGTCCATCTGTCAAATATATGTCTCCAATTTGGAGATGAGGATGTCACATGGGGCCGTGTTGAAGGCCTTACAGAAGTCTACATAGATGACATCCGTTGGTCTTTACTTGTTGACCATTGCTGTCAGTCCATCACAGAAGGCCAGCGGATCAGTCAGGCATGATTTGTCCTTGGTAAAGTTATGCTGCCTACTTTGGATGACCTTCTTGTCTTTTACATGCCTTAGCCTGTGTTGTAGGAGGATCTGCTCCATGATCATCCCAGCTACAGAGGTGAGGCCTGCTGGTCCTCTGCAGCTCCCCACAGCTGCCAAAATACTGCCACACAAACCCAATACAGCATCACATCCAAAACAGTAAAGCAATGGGGATGGTTTTCTAGTGAGCTGTAGTATAGGTCAATATGGAATGATTTGCCTTAGAACAAGAAGTAGAAGACGTGCAAAAAAAATCTGAGATGTTGTCTTCTACTGGACACTAACTAGCAATTTACTAAATACTGTGCATGTCACTCCTCATTTCAGTGTTTTAAACAGGCAGAATTTTAAAGATTTTTTTTTTCAGCTCTTAATTTCATGGTGATTCACTATGAACTTACTTTGCTCCCATGTAGGAATTGCTTATTGACACTATTGAGTGATTGTGACTCCTGCTAGAGGAGTTTACAAAACAGTGTCCACGCAGTAACTTAAAGGTGTTGATCCGCTTTCTGACGTTCTCCCTTACAAGCATGCTTTGCTTTGTGATTCAAAATGCAATTATTGGGTTTTACATGAGAAGGCAGTATGGGGATTTTTAAAAGGCTGGCTTCAGTGCCATAATAATAGTGACATAAATGTCCTAATAAAAGATACAGATTTTTTTTTTCAGGCATTTTTTAATTGCCATTTTAGAAATGACGTGTAGCTGATCACAGTTGTTTAGAAAGCAGTGAAATATGTCAGCTACACCTGGGTGAGTTGTCTGTTTAAATTCCAGGTAGTTTCTTGGGCTTGGAATTGCTATTTCCCTTGGCGTAACTGCACCAAAAGGAACTTGTAGTGGGAGAAAAATGGTAGTGAAATCTGGTCCAGCACACTGCCCTTCTTGGGCTGAGATGCAGCAGTTGGCTTCTGTTGACTCAATACCTTGGGGTAATTTTTGAGTATTTTCACCTTCTCAGTATGAGTGTGTCTGGCTGATTAAAACAGCCTTGCTACTGCACATAGTGAAAATTGCAACATGGAGGTTCCAACTTTAAATCTTACTACAAAGTAGTGAGCAGCTTAGCCTGTGTAACAGATAACTTGCTATCTCTGTTACCAGAAAATCCTGTATAGCATCAGATACCAAGTGATCATTCAGATCAAGTAACTCAGGTGATCACTCTGGATAGTGTGGTGGTATACTTCTAGATTTTCATTTTTGTTAGGACCAAGAATGATAGAGAGAGTGAAAACTAATCCAGAGCTGAATGGGCAGAACTGGGACACTAAGACTGTTCTTCCATGGACAGTTGCACTGATCAGTAGCAGTGGACAAACTCCGATACAGAAATGCTTAATTAAAAAGATTACAGAACATGTTAAGAAGCTTTTTGAAAAGGAATGAAAAGATGGGCTGGAGTGTAAAATATTTGCAGCCAGCTTGGAAGCTATTTAAAGATAAAATATTGGAGGCTTACAGAATGCATCCTGCTTATTTAAACAGATTTCAAAAGGCCCCCCCCCCCCAAATGTTGACTGAGCTAAACAGCAGTGTAAGGTATAGTATCTGAAATAAATCATTGTACTTCCTGAATCTGATCTTTTACCAGAATAATGAAAATAGCGAATAATAAAAAAGATGGTGAATTTAACCTATAATTACAACGAGATGGAGAAAAATGGATTAGTAACTCCCAACAAGCATAAAAACTATTGTTAAGTATTTCTTCAAACTCAGTAGGAAAGTTTCAGGATTATCTGGAGGATCAGGAGCCAGCCCTGTTGTACAAGGTGGCTTTGGAGTATCCGGGGTCATAGCTGAATAATGGAATTGCTTTGACAACACTTACGGAGCTCTTTGTGCCAGAATCTTTTTTAATAAGGAATATGATAGAGTATATGACTCAAAATGTAACATCCGTGGAAAAAATTCCAGTACATTTAGCAAACTGTGAAAGAGGCAGCAGGATCAAATGGCATTCATCTGAGTGTTGTAAGAGGAACTGGGAGATACAGGAGCTGTAGTGTGTTACTTGTTCTTAGCATCATCTTCCTGCTCAGGTAAGGAAGGTGGTAGCTAGCATGATACCAGCTTTTTGAAAAGGCAGTGGAGGTATTTGAGGAACTTTACATCAGAGAGCTTTGTGGCCATGCAAGCCACATTCATAGAAATGATAATGAAGACCAGAACTGATTTCCTTTTTCTCTCTGTAAAGACCTTTGCCAAAGGCTTTGGCAGAGACTAGGTTGCCTCTGAAAAAAATGGAAACTTTTATAAGAAACATTTGGCAACTGATAGAAAGAAAGGGCAAAAAGGAATTGTGAATTGCATGAGGATCTGTGTTAACATTGGTGCACAGATACAAAGAACAGGTATGATAACAAGACAAAGATTTTAGATGTTTAAACTTGGCTTGGGTTAGTATAATTAATGGCTAGTTATTAAAGGAAATTGTAGATGCTCAGGTTTTGAGCTATGTGGGTTGAAATCATACATGAAATTTAGTGTAGGTAAAAGTCAAAAAATGTAAGTGAATGAGAAATAAGAAAGAGGTCTTTTTGTAGGCAGCGATTGGCTCTGAAGTCATTCTTAACCAATCATGAGTGAAAGATGGAATTATCTAGTACATACAGATCAATACAATTTTCCTTATGGAAAACAGGTCTAGGAAAGGGATTAAGAGCAAAAAGGAAAAAGAAAATAAAGAACAACTAGGAAAGGAATAAAGAACAAAACAGAAACATCATGCTGCTTCTCTAGAAATCCATGAGTATTCCCTGTAGTGTGTGTACCCTCATCTCAAAAGGGGTGCATTAGACTAGAAGAGGTTCCAAGAGAGGCATCAAGAGGGATTTACAGCTATAAAAGAGTTTTCCTGTGAAGAAAAATTAAGTTGACACAGTTTTTTTTCTGTCTGGGAAGAGGATGACCATGAAAGAACACAACAGGGATCTATACAATCATGAGAGAATAGGGAAGAATTGGTTCTTACTGTCTTCCAAAGTATATGGACTGGAGGAGTGGAGTACTAAGTAAGAGCAAAAGGTGCCAGATTGCATCAGAACAGGCTGAAGGATTAAGATGAGGTACTCTCTGCTGTAAGATGCTGTTGATTCTTTAGAGTAGACTTGATTGGAAAAAGCAAGCAGGGAGAAATGAAAAGGTAGGAAAAGCTGTTGAATGCAGAAATATCACCCATGGCTCAGGAATCCTGCAGTAGATGCAAGTGGATGGAAGCAGTGGTTGAATATGCATGAAATATTTCTGTGCAGTGTTTGTACTTGACCCTAGACATCTGTTCTTGGTTCTGATTTTCTTATTTTCTATTGAAGTACATGAGTTGCATTAATTATTTCTAAGTGTGTTTCCAACAATGTAAAGAAAAATGTAGTAAGAAGAGGTGCATTTAAGTGACACCAAAATCAAAGCAGCTGCATAGTTCGTCATATGGAATTTGTGTGACAGCTCTTAGTTGCAGTAGTTGGGGCCTGGGGGGAGCAGTGCCTTGCTTTAATGAGTGTTATCTCAATGCTTTGGACCACCTTCATTTAGGAGTACCCCATGCCATCCTATTGTATGAGAATCTCCATAATATTGGATATTGCAGTAAAGAAAAATGAAGTTTTATGTACTATGGCTGTTCTCAGAAAGTTTGGGTTTTTACTTAGTTAATGATAACACTGAAATTTCAATTAGCATTGAATGTTAATTCATGCCAGTGTCAGATGTTGAATTATAAAAACAGTGCATTATGTTGAAATTGTACTTGGGGCAGTTTAGAACTATTGCATTTATATGGAAAAATTAAGTATATGTTTGGGTATTAGAGATTTGAAATAATACATTTTAGGACTCTTTCTGCTTGTATTTCATATCAGAGAAGCTACCCTTAAATTTATAGGTGGCAGTAAAAGAGTTGAAGTCAATTGAAGTCAGTTGTTAAACTACCTCAGGTCTTACTTTAACAGCTTGATAACTTATTACATTAATAAGATGTTGACAGATACTCATATTAATTTAGGAAAATGAATTGCCACTGCATTGATTAACTTATTCATCAAATGATAGTTAAACATTGACATCAACACAATAAATACTTGGGGAAAATATGCATCTGGTTTGCTCCTCTAGTTTGTATTGATTAATAACTCAGCTTGAAATCAAGACTTATCTTAACTTGTTCTCATTTCAGCTTTGGATAGATCACAGTCCAAGAGAGATGGAGGTTTTAAAAGTAATTGGAGCTTTGATCATGCAGAAGAAAGTGAAGGAGATGCAGAGAAAGAGTAAGGATGCTTTTATCTAGGCTATTAAAAGTATAAATGTCTACTTATAATTAAATATATTTTTTAATTTATGCATAAGAAACAATATATGATATCTTAAAATTCCAGTAATTAAGAAAAATGGTTTCAAATAAGTGATTTTAAATAGTCTCGCTATGTAGAAATGTATTGCAACGCACATTTACTTGTGAACACGGGAGTTACAAAGTAAGGCACAGGACATTTCACAAGCACTGTAGTTGTCTTTGGAGCTTCTGTGTAAGTCTGAGGGGCACGGACAACAGATACATCAACGTGCAAAATAAGGAAATTAATAGGTATGGTATCCAAGGGGCTTCACTCTTCCTTTAGTGGTGATGCTGCTCAGTACTTCACAGCTATGATTAAAGTGCTTCAGCAGCTTTAGGCCTACATCAAGTTCAACTGAGCTTAAAAGACTAAGTTTTTCTTCCTTGTGCTTATTTCACTGATTAGAGTTGAAGCTGGCTTTGTTCCCTTGTAATTTATTTCTTTACTTGATATGTTTGGATTTTGGCTGAAACTTAAATCCTGTGTGTGTCGTTTCAATGCATGCTTTGTCCTTCTGACATTTTAGTGTTACTAATATGTTTTCTCAATATTAACGTTATTTATTTCCAAAATTAATGAGTTGTAAAAACAACAAGTGTCATGCACAAAGAATGCCTGTCAGATTATTTCTTGTTCTTAGGTATTTGGTGAGTAGGACCTGCAAGATTAAAAAGTATGCTGTGGTTCTCCAGCAAGAAAACACTGGATCCTGTGATAAAAAGTACAAAAATAATTCATATATGAATTTGTATCTTGTGATATTCTGCCAGATTCTGTGTGTTGGGTGGGAGGTGGGAAAGTAGACATGTAACCACACGGGCTGCAGCAGCAGGCTATGCTGTGGTCTTATTAAAATGTTAAGAAATGTGAAGTTTTCGTCATTAAAAAATGAGCTCAGGAGTTTATTGGTGTGTGAGGTAAACAGTAAGAGCTCTTGTCAAGACAGGACTGTGTCAGAAGTTAAAACCACTTTTTAAAAGGTTCACAAACTAAGGGCATTTTAGTTGTATGAAATTAGGCTTGCTTTTTCCCTTAGCAACTTTGTATCCGTTTCTCCTGCACAGTAATATGTTTTAAGTGTAAGGGCAGTACGTACCATACAGTTAGTATGTGCATTTTACTTGCGTTCAGAAATAAAAGTAACTCACATCTGTAACCATAGTGGCTTTCCGTCTGTGGCTGATACTGAGTTAAGACACAGAATGAGATAGATACAGAGTAATGATGATAAAAAAAAGGTTAGAAAAATTATTATGGCACATACATTTGATTTTAAGATTGTGTGTCTGGGTGATTTTTCATTGCTTTCAGATATTCTGTAGGACAAACAGTTTTCCTGTAACCAGAGTTGAATTTTTATTACCTACTTAGATCAGTAATTTGCTTTTACATCTGTGAATTATGCACAATCTTATCTGGAAATACAGGTAAAAGAGTAGTTGAAAATTGATTTAAAATGGAGATCCTGTCTTTTTTACTTACCTATCCTCTTGATACCGTTTGAGGCAGATTCTCATTCCCTCCAAGCAGCTACATGTTTTAAGCTGCCCAGTATTTACTTTTGGTAACACCTGGGTTTGTTTGTCTTAAAGGCAAGTGAGCTTTGAGCGTTTTGAAATAACTTGTGTATTTTGCTTTTCTGATGCATTTTTATTTTATATAACAAAACACTGGCAGAAGGGAGTCTTTAGAAAACAAACAACAGTAAATTGTCTTTCTTTTTTTTAAGTTCCCTTTATCATTAGTAGAACCTTTCATATAATTGTTCCAGCATAAAGCTTTGTGTTCCCTCCAGTATCTTGAGTATATTGTGCAGCAAGTAGGTATTCTGACAGTTATTTTAAAATGTCCTTATTTGCTGTGGTATGCTGATATTTACTAAAACGTTTGCATCTTACTACATTTCTTTGGGGAGAGAGCTGTAAGTCTAAAGCGAGCAGCTGGATGCATCTCATGCTTGTTGTTGAGGCACTAGCGTCTTAGTGCCTGACCTTACCACAGCTTTTTGCCCTCTTAGTGGCAGACACACAATAAGTTTGTTTTGAATTAGCCTAAGAATAACATTCCAGCACTTAAAGGATTCGCTGTATTCTTGTATTACCCTCATGAGACCTGAGCTAATGTTGTTGGTCAGTACTTGGATGACTAGCTGGATTATCTTTTTTCAGTGAAATGAACACAGAATGTACTGCTAATGACCTCCTACCAAAGCAATTTTTAGAAGAGAGAGATTATTTTAAGAGTGTCATTCAATTTACTTGGGGAATTAGGTGGGCTGAGTCATAATGGTAAGGCATCGAGTAATGAACACAGAAACACTGAGGAGTATTCGTAAGCTGAAAGAGGTTTGGAAAAAATAATGATCACTCAGTGCTATATAGATTTGAAATGACGCTTGAGTTGATACTCAGCATAGAACTAGAGTTGTGGATATTATCCTAATAGTTATAATTGGTGAGTGTCTTACCCCAAAATAAATGCCTACAGATAACAGTCTACTTGAAAGAGTAAAAGTAACATCTTTTGTGTTCTAAAAGATTTGATCTACTGTAGACAGCCGTGAAGATAGTGGGAAGTGATGTGACTTTTCTTGCTTTGTCCTTGGACATCCCCCAGGAGAGGAACCTTTTTGTAGAACAATAGAAAAAAGACCAGCTGGTCAGTTGAACACAATGAAACCTGTGTAGTCCATCACAGAATAAATTATGGGATTGGTGTGTATCTTATGTAGCAGAAGATGTGGAAGGATAGCAAACTTACTCAAACATGGCCGAAGTAATATATTAATTAAACTGATTTGTGAAATTAATGTATTTCAAGATCACAGATGCTTTCTAGTGTGACAGATGATTATTCTTGATGTGTCTTGGATAATTTGTAATTACTTCCTTTTTCATATCTGGATAAATGTTTTTGAAATACACCTCAGTATGTTCCAGGGTGATTTTGTAAATGGATGGATTCAGTTTGCTCTTGGCTGTTCTCTTAATAGTCTAGACTTCTGCATTCCACTGAGATTTCTTCAGTAGTAGCCTTATCAAAAACAAGGAATGAATCTGATTTATTTGCACTATGATCTCCTTAATTACCATTTTCTTTATGAAAGTTTTCATTTTATTCCCCTTTTATTTAGGGGGATAAACTTCTTGTTTCCTTGTATTGCTGAATGGAAAAGCAATGTACTATTTTATTTTTTTCCATTTATCTTTTTTCCAGTACTTTTAAAATTTGTAATACTTCTCAAAAAGCCCTCCCATATTCATGTAGATGTTTTATGCTTCTTTTTCGAACCTGTTTCATCACTTTAAAGTGATGAAAACTTTTTGTTTGGGTGCTCAGTTCTTAATTTTTAGTAATTTTAGTTAAGGTTAAGTTGACCCCTAATTATGGTTATTTTTAGTGTAATGGCACTGTAAATCAGTTGAATATTCAATACCACTATTTCTCTTGTGCCTCTGATCTTGGGACTTTTTAAATGTACTGCCTACCACCATGTAATTTAAAATAACGAGTGCAGACAGCGTGCTCTGAGGGGAAATACATCAGTGTTCTGGTTTTATATGTAGTAGTTTTCAGAAAGAAATTCCAATTATGTTAGAACCATTACTGGATCAGTTGGTAATGGATAGAAATATGCTTGCAGCTTATTAAACTGTAACCTTAATGGTCAACAGAAGTTTAAAGTTTGGGTCCTTGTAGATAATAGTGGAAACATGGTCTACTAAACTGAGCTGTCCAGTTGACGATTGTGTAGTTATTAATGTTTTAAACCATTAGACAAATGGCAAGTGATTAGAGATAAGTAAACAGAAATTTTTGTTTTTCTTCTTTAATGCCTAAATTTTAATGTGTAATTATGAACTGTCCTTTGGAAAGAATTCTGTTTAAGTAAATAACTTCTATTTTCCCCCTTAATTTTAGGAAAGAGTTAATATTCTTTTGTTATAGAATTTTAATGAAAGTATTGAAAAGTTACAAATTATTGTTCCAATGTGAAAAAAACAGAGAACCCACTGGTTAAAAGTGTCAGAGTGCGGAGGCATAACATCCTCCCTGTAAGACCAGTGAGGTTTGGTTTCAGCAGTGTTAAAAATGTTATTGATTGGTACGTGGGAGTGTGGTATAGCGTTTTGGATTTTTCCTGGCTGTATAAATTGCACCTTTGAAGCAGGCAACTGGAAGCACGTGATACATAAGCATATAGACATTACTCAGTTTCTATGTATTCTGCTCTCTGAAAAAAACAGCCTTTCTGGTACTGATGCATTGTGGTGGTTTAACACCACCAGGGGGTTAAACTCCAAATAAGCCGTTCTTTCTCCGTGCCTGTCTCTGGTGAGAGTGGGACCAAGGCAGACTATGGGTTGAGATAACAACTTACTGAAAGCAAACAGCAATGGAATAAGAAATGCACAGTACTATTAACAAAAGTTTATAGAAAAGAGGGTACTTTACATACAAAACGTGTTCACCACCTTGACTCAGTTCCACGTGGCTGCCAAGACAAAAACAAGATGGCAGATGTTGCTGCCAAGTTCAGCAGTGACATGGGGTTGGTTATTAGACAAAGGTAAGATGGTGGCCTCTCTCCACAGTAGCCTTCCCCATCCTTGAGCCCAAGACAATGAAAAACAATGACAGACAGACCTCTAAAAGGTTATCTGTGGTGCCCTGACTGCCCAGCTCAGCCCCACTCAGCTCCTCCCAGCTCCATTCAGCTTGGTGCCCATGGCTCAGCTTGGCTCCTTTGGCTGGGCCCAGGGCTGCCTCTGCCGCTCCGTTCCCAGTGCTGCGGCGCACGCTCCACTGGGCTGCTGTGAGTAGGTGTTTTAAGGTCACAGCACCACATGGGCTCAGCTGTGTTTGCACCTTGGCGTTGCGTCCTTCCCACAGGACAGGAGGGACAGGTGGCAGCGGGAGAGGGACAAAGTCTGCAGCACTGGATCCCAGCAACTTCCCCGAGGAAGAAAACAGAACAAAATGATGCACATCTGGTGTATGTTCCTTTTTTCTGCCCCTGAAGCCCTGAAGGTGGTATCGAATAGTGTAGCCATGCCTATGTAGATCCAAGCTCCACCCCCTTCAGGCATCCTAGGCTGTGCGTGTACTTCGCATTTCTTGAGATCTAAAAATATTGATTCATTTGAAACTTACAATTCCCTAATGTTTCTCTAGTGTTCTTGCATCGTAAGAGTTCTTGTTCAGTTTGATTTAAGCATTGGTCAGTGTTTTGTTAATTTGCAGTGTATTACCTTCTCTCTCAGTGCCCCCCTCAAATGGCCTTTGTCAAAATGCTTGCGTTTTGAAAGCCTTAAAGTATAGGAAAATCGTCATGATTTTTTTATGAACTGAAACCAAAGAATGAAAATATTTCTAGAGGTGAATTGATCTGGCTAGGTCATCACAGTAGGCAAATGCCAAAGCTGCAGATACTGTAGGTTGCTGTTCATCTCTGTGCTGCAGGGCTTTGTTTATTCTTTAGGAATTAGAAAGTTTTTGAAATTATTACACTCTGTGTCTTCTGATGAAGGGTTGAGAAGGCTCAGTGAGTCTCCCTCAAGGAAGAATAATCTGTCCTGAGAGTTTAAAAAGGTGTTGCAGTATTTTAAAATTTTAATATCCATGCATAGTCTGTACAGAAGTACAACTGTACTCTTGTCTTTGTTTGAAATTAACAATGGCCTACTGCACTGTTCATTTTACCATTTAGCACCTAGAATTGTGGTGGTCTGTAGAGGAAAGGGAAATACAACAGTATCACTGGCTACATGTTGACATTTACATCATTCTTCCCATATCAAAAGCAACAGGGCACAGATTTACCTCCTGAAGTTTCAGAGTCTTCAGATCTCACCCTATGAGTCAAGAACTTTTTTCTTTTAGTTTATGTGCTGTAAGGTTATCTGTATTGCATAAGGTAGAATAAATTGTAACATGAAGGGAAATCTTGTGCATCTGAGTGATGATGACCTTAAAAGAGCTAAAGTCACTGTATATGTTGCAGTCAGCATGAAATACCTGCAGATTAGAAGTGTTTTCATCTTCACCTCCATCCTTGTTTCTCTTGTGTAGCTGTTCCTTTGGAACTCTTGGTATAACTGCTTGTATTCTTAAGGAATTTCTGCCTGAATGATCTTGATTAAAATTCCCCAAACCATGCAATTACAAGTTGGCTAAAATTTGTGTGGTTTTGTTGTGGCCCAGAGAAAAGTAACCTTGTCAGGATGGATGAGGAGGGATTATTTACAGTTTGCATCTCTTGGAAGTAACAATGTGTTTGCCTTATATAGTTGCTCTAGGTATAAAATGTGTCATTGGGGTTTCAACTTAGGTATTTAAATCTATTTGAGGATGATTTCCTATTACTGAAAAGAATACATGGCTTTCTTGGTTTTTTTATCTTCTCATTCTAATAGTTGGGGATTACAGACATTGAAAACACTAAAGAAACACATTTTAATGAGCAGTAGAACCAAACTCAATACATTATTTTTAGGGAGAGATATTTTGGTAGTAATTGCTGTGGGATAAAATTTATATTAAGTTCTTCTCCTAAAGCACAATGAAGTTTGCAGCATTAAACTACATACTTGAACACTGACATGCATGAACAAACTAAGATTATGTTTTCTAGGTTAATGAAATATTTGACTCAATTTATGCTTAGGGTGTAGAACTTTTAGTTTTGCTTTTTATGAAATAATTTGATGTGCACTCTGAGTTCAGGATCACATCTGATCACTGTGTTGCTTATTTAATGTTCTTGTTGTGTTATGCATATATATACAATGTGTATGTGATGCATTTAAATTTAAAGAGGGAGGAGATAAAAAACCTTTTGTGTATTTAAAATGTTTTGCCGGTGCTCTGTTGGATTACGACATGTGCTTTTCTCTCCCACACCTGTCTAGTGAGGCAAATCTGCTCAGTTTAGATGACAGTGATGAGCATTTCAGTCCCCATGAAGAAAGAAAGGTAAGTAATCTGTTTATCTCATCATGAAAATGTAGCTTTAAAGATTGCTGGGTTCTTAAACAATATTGCACAGTCATCTGTGCAGTATTAAAATGTGAAAGTTTATGTGATGATTTAGGAACATATGCTCAAGCTGTCTATCTGCATACCCTCAGTGTTTTTGTTTCCCTCTTGATTTGTATAGTATTCTGAAAATACAAGCATGAATAACTAATTTAAAATTTAGACAGTTATCATTATTATTGTATTTTATATAAATTATGTATGTTGTTTAGCAAGGAATCTTAGTGAGTAAGAGTGTAGATGGTATATTTTACATTAAATTTGCTATAAAAGCAGTTTGAAAATGAAGCCAAAGTAATATTTATGTTACTATTTTGTAATGAATTTTTTTCCTTTCAACTTTTATGCAATTAATATGTGTGAATTCTGCTGTTACAGTCATTTCGTTGTCGGCCTGGAACTCTTGGCACTAGCAGTGATTCCATAAAAACATGTGCAAGGCGAGGCAAAGCTGGAAGCTTCAGACTTTTTAAGGGGAATGCAGTTGGCCTCAACATGGTGGGAAATAGCAAGAAGCTTAGGTAATACATTTAGTTTTATGTTTACTTGCCTGCTTGATCATTGATACACCTCAGTAGTCAATCAACAGAACTTCTGGTATGTTTGCATTACCTGCTGTGTGTTTCAAAAAGCTACACTGTGCTGTGCTTCTCAGTGAAGATAGAAAACTACATTGTTAAGGTCTTTCCTGTTCCAAAATGGTTTAACAGCACATTAGTAAAGTACCAAGAGATTATGGAAATGGAGTTAAAAGCATTCATTGGCATTTTTATCAGTACCTTACCTGTGTTGCCTGCATGTGCTATTGATTCCTCTCTACATTGCTAGCATGTAGAAGAATATTTCTAACATCCCCATCAAGAATCTTTTTTTCCTTAACTGTGAATTGCCAAGGTTAGCTGAGGTTGCGTTTTCTGTTT
This sequence comes from Serilophus lunatus, assembly GCA_013399895.1. Lineage (NCBI taxonomy): Eukaryota > Metazoa > Chordata > Aves > Passeriformes > Eurylaimidae > Serilophus > Serilophus lunatus. The sequence goes on along the minus strand of VXBA01005826.1, from coordinate 49,221 downwards.
TCCTTACTGCAAGATACAATTTAATGTAGCAGCCACAGACTGTTTCTTTAAAGGATTCAGCACATACCATACTCCTGCATGATAGCTTGAGGTTGTCACTTGCACATAAAGATAAAAGTAACTACTAAAAATCTGTCAGGGCTGCTTTCTCTGCTTTAGTAGTGAAAAAGCCCATGGATGTACATTATATTTGTTCCTTGTTTTGAGTACACCTAACCACTTAAAATAAGATTCTTCTAATCCTCTAGTAACTAGAATTTTCCTCTGTCTGGCTGTAGGATTTGTAGCAAGATCCAACCTTACTATGTAATTTTTCTCCCTTTTTTGTTAAAGCAATCATAATTCACTGTGTACATATGTGTGTTAAGTTCCAGAAGGGTGTGTGAGTTTTGTTTTTAAGGTAAATAGTTACTGAGGGTTTTTTAGATGGTCTAAGCATTTAGTTCAGACATTGTATTACCTGAATTGGGACTGCCTTCTGGCAAATACTACATTATAAACCTAAGACCTAATATGATTTATAAAATTCAACTAAAAAAAGTAAACTCTGTGGCACGTAAACAGGCACCCACCTTCTATCTAGCACGGAGCTGCATACTGAATTCTAAAGAAAAATAGAAGCATCCTCCTTCCTCTTAATAAATTGTCATTAACAAAGAAATTTAGTTGTGCATAACAGATGTGTAGAGGCCACTGTGACGGTTTCTCAGATTTTGGTCACTAAGTCTGCTTGGAGTGATTTAATAACTTAATTGTGACAGTGTTGTATTTTTCATAACGTGTATAAGTAAAGGTTTGTGATCTCGTCCCTGTAGTGATGATTGGTGGTGTGTTCACTTGGACAGGCAGAAAGAATGGAAGGTGCTTAACAGTTACTCTTTCAGTATTTGGACTCTTCAACTAGAAAAGATTACGAAAGTTGATCATGCAGTTAAGGTGCTGGATGAAATACAAGAAGATCAGATACTTGATATTCGTGATCTGTTTATGGTGATTTTTATCACAGTTTTGAAGTCTTTTTCCACCTTATCTACAGATTAGGGACTAAAAACTTCAAATCAGTGGGGCTTGTCTCAAATGGGTATTATTGTAGTATAATAGTCCCTAAGATTCAGAGAATGGGTGATAGGAAGAAGGGATATGCAAGGACATAGTCTATAGTTGCATCTTGTGTTTTGGGTTGTGCATTATTTCTAGTTCCTTCCCTTTGGCCAGTGCAAGATTCTTTTGTGCTTTGCCTGTTGAATCTGTGGTGTTAAGAAGCCCCAAGGATCAGCTCGTAAAATCTGATAGTTTTGCTTTGTTTTCTTCAGAGCTTAGGCTTCAAATCATTCTGTGGTCTCTGAGACAACATTAACGAGACATATATTGTTAATATACTGTAAGTTCTTTGAGACTTGTAGAACATTTGTTCTTTTGAGGAACTTTCTGACCATTACATCACCCTGGTTTTAGTCTCACACCTTAATTTTTGTGAAACTGTGCTGGAATTTGCAAACCCAAGATTTCAGTTCTGATGTGCCCATTTTGCAACTTGCTAGGACTTTGAATTTTCTGATGTTTCTGTCTGTGCAGGGTATGTTCTATTCAGAGAACAAGATTATGGAACAGATTGTATTTTACAGCTGTCCTAGTTGGAAACATGTCTGACGCCGTACGAGCCATTTGAGTGTGCCATCCAGAACAGTCTGCTTTGACTCAAATCTGATACCCCAGCAGTCTGAGATACTCTATTCCAGCACCTACTGGAGTTTCTCACTACATGAGCATGAGGCAGAAAGCAGAAGTGCTGCTTAGCATTTTCTTCTTCAGCAGGGGCAAAGTTTCATAATCATGACAGTTGGGCAAAGCTCAGATCCAACAGATACAGTGATAAAACATGACAACGGTGTTTAAAGACTTGCCTGCTTATTTAAACTCCTTAGGTCTTAAGCATTTAAGAAGGCATTCCTGCACCGTGCTTCTGTTTTCTTTTCTAATATCTTTTTCAAAGACACTAAATTGGAAGCCAAAATTTAGTGCAATTAAAAATTCCAAGCAATTCTAAAAGGAAAAATTAAATCCTGCATTGCCATAATTTGTCATGGTTTGCATCATCAACATGCAATCTGTTAAAAGTTTTGTGACTTTTGAACATTTCAAGCATAGTATTGTGTGTCCTGTCACAGCAGTGTTCAGGATCATTGTTAGGGTCTTTGAAGGACTACTGTATTATTGATCTCTATCTTAATATCAACCATCACTAGAGAGGGTGATGGTAAGAATCTCCTCTCCAGAATTACTGGTTTTACATAGTGATGAGTTAAAAGTCAAAAGGCAATAAATGAAGAAACAAAAGAAATGCTAAAATACCTTAGTGAATAGAGTCCTGCTGAGGTTTGTGTACCTGAGAATCCTGGTTTTAATTTTTGAGATGTTCTATTTCAGTTACAAGCCATAATACATTGATAAATTTGCTGTGTTTCTTTTCTCTTGTGAGTAATAAGATGGGGGAAATTGCTGAATATACAATTCAGTCTGTTCACACATTATGCCCCTTAAGTTGTATTAAAGAAGTTAATATTATGCCTTAATAAAATGAGAGATGGATGTATAAAATTAATTATAAATGATTACAATTCATTACTCAACCTTGTACTGCAAAAAGATGCTGCCATTTTTAAAGTTGAGCTGGTTCATAGTGTTTTGGATGCTGATGAAATTTTTTAAAACTTACCTTTTCTTCATAGGAGAAAAAATTTATGTATATTCTTATTTGTCTATTTTATTATTGAGCTGAATGGTTTTTTGCCTGTAAAAGGATGCTAACAAGAGGTATTATTGGTTCAGAAATACTTTGAGTTTTGGTTTTGTATGGCTGTTCCTGTAAAAAGTAAGACACCAAAATATGCAGCCAAGACCGTACAAATACATCAGAGGCTTTTCTTAAACATTTTTCTTTATGTTTGCAGTGAAAATGCTCAGAATATGTCTGGTCCTGTAACTGTGGTACATGGCAGACGTTTTCACCATGCACATTCACAGACAGCAGTAGTAAAAACAGCAGCCCAAAGGTAAGAGTGATTACGTTTTTATTTCTCCAGATGTTTCAATTATAAAAAATCCTCTCTGGTTTTGTATGTAATGGTTTTCCTTATGCTATGAGTTGTTTTAAGAAAATGTAAGTAATCACATGAGTGCATTCTTGATTATGAGCTTAATTACTAAAGTTGCATAAAAGTTACCATTTAGGAATTATATAATACTAGAATTTATTCATTCTGAAGCACACTATGGCACATAGTAGGAGAGCACCTGCTAATGGAAATGTTTTTAGAAAATACTTTGAAATGGACAAACATAGTATGCAGTAAAAATTCACATAAGTGACAATATTGATTGGCAAGTACTAATTCACAGCAACTCCACCTAAAGATTAAACTATAGATCTATTGTCTGTAAATACAGCACAAAAGATTTAAACTGGAACAGAAGCAAAGTTTTGCATTTATGTGAGAGGACGACTGGAAACTGAGGAATCTTACTGTGAACTATGCCAAATTGAATTTCATTGGTTTGAAAACGTAAAATTCCATGAGACTTCTCTAAATTGCAGGGTTGTTTTTAGATGTTTTTAACACGTTTTTCACGCTCAGTATGTTACAAACATATAAGATAACCACTGCTTTAAGGAATTTTCTTTCAAAGTTTGTCCATTCAGAACTCTTTTTATCTATGAATTTCATGGATTTCCACTGTCCCTCGTGAGTGCTGTATCCTATCAGCATTTTGTAGCCTTCTTCTGCTCCCTTTTTTTATCCCTGTTTATTAGTTTAGATTTTTTGGGGGTGGTGGGATCCTATGTAGGCACCTTTTTATCCCACTTCCCTCACTTGGATTTGCTAACTTCAGAAAAACAAAGCCCATGTACTAATGTGAATGAATGATGGCAATCCAAACTTGTTAGTGTAATCTAGCATTGAAGAAACAGACTGGAAAAGGAATTTGACAGTCACAGAATAACAGAATTGTAGAATAGTTTGGGTTGGAAGGGACCTTTAAAGGCCATCCAACCCACCTGCAAAAAGCTGAGTTACCTTCAGCTACATCAAGTTCCTCCCAGACCCATCCAACCTGACCTTGAATGTTTCCAAGGATGAGGCATCTACAGCCTCTCAGGGCAACCTGTTCCAGTGTTTCACCACCTCATTTTAAGAAACTTGTATGTAGGCTGAATCTACCCTCTTTTATAAAGCATTACCCCTTGTACTTTTGAAAGAGGCCCAACTGAACTGTTTGTCCCCATTTTATAGGCCCCTTCAAGTACTGCCAGTGTTCCCTCATAGGACGGTTGCTGTCTTGTCCTGTCCTTTCAGGACTTAGACCATTGTTGCCTCCTTCCATTTCAAACAGTACTATAATGTGTTAATCTTAGACAGGATGGACATTTCCTACCTCTTAGTGATAGCAGAAGCAGTAGGTATAGTAGATGTGGTAGGTATCTCTCTTTACTTTTTTTTACACTTCTTCCCATTATTGCAAGTCTGGGATGACTAAGAAGGATTGGCAGAGTTTTTACCATGAATTAAACTGAAAGATGAGTTTTATGTTATCAGTGTTGTTTAGGCTGAACAGTCTGTGCTCTTTTTTTCTTGCATGAAGTCCTTTTTAGAATATTTTTTTAAGTGTTCCATGAAGGGAAGTATGGGGCATCTCTAAGTATACATGCTCTTACCTTTCTGGTGTGTTTTGTTTGGTTTTTGTGTTTGTGCTGCTTTTGTTTGTTTGGGGGAGGCTTTTGTTTGATTGATTTTTTTTTTTTTTGTATTTCTAACGGATAAAATCTTGATCTGCATTGCTAATTAAAATGACTTGAAGTAAGCAAAATCATGCAAGGCTGCCCTGAATGTTGACCTTGATAATACTGGTGTACTTGATTAAGCTTTGTTGTGAGATGGTTCTTTGAAATAGCCAGTCAACATGGATTCATCTTATGAAGTTGAGTGTCATAGGTTTCTTCAACCTGCTCCAGACATTCTTAATCTTTAGGCAATGTTAGACTTGCCTTTTTTGCCTGTGGGACTTGCTTCTTTCTAAGCCTACAGCGTAACATGAAGAAAAAGATGATAATGACTTGGCATGCATGACATGCAGAAAGAAAGCTAATACATAATAACATAGGCAAGCTGAGTATTGGGTGAAGTGATTGGATAGTAGTCTTCTTGAGAGTTTCTGGTATGTTTTAGGAATGTCAGTGTAGTACAGACAATTAACTCTTACACTAGGAATATTTTTGAGTTTCAAAGGCAGTAAATAGTCATAACAGTCCCAAGCAATGCTTTGTTACTGGAGGATGTCAGAACCAGCATGATCTAGTTGTCTGAGGGTGAAATTTACAGAGGAATTCTGCAAAGTGCTCGAAATGGTATTTAATTCCAGTAGCTTCAGAATCAACTGACTACTTTTTAAAGGTTTTCTGAATCTGTTTCTGAGTCAGAGGAGTGAAAATCAGTAAAATACTGCCTCCTGTCATGCTCTTTTTTTAATAAAAAAGAAGAGGGATTTTGGGATTACTTGATATTGAAAATGTAGGTTCCTGAATGAGAAGACAATAGTGAGAAAAGAGCCTACTAAAATAGGATTATTTAAAACTGACCATAATACAAATTTCCAGACTGTATGAAGTGGGTAGTATTTTTTTTCATTCACTATTCATTGTGTAGGACTTTTTTTATCCTTTTTTTTGCTAGTCTTTACTGACATTAGGGAATAGTTGAGTTTAACAGTAAGTGCTGATGGTGATTCCTTAGAAAGGACTACATACAAAAAATGTGGGTGGCAAACCAAGAATAAAATTACAGATAGATATCGAGACAGAAAAGCTTGTAGCATGGAAATTGGGTCACCTGTAAATCAGCATAGGAAAAAAACCCCAATGCCTTAGAGCTCAAAGCTGTATTTTTTACTCCGTTTGCATTGCTAGAATTGTTTTATGGTGTGGTGATCAGTAACAACATGGGGAAAATAATTTTATCTAACCTGATATATTGTACTTAAACCTGCTGTGGATTCTTGAAAGGCTAACCAAAAATAAAAACATAATTAAATTAGTTCTGAGCAGTTTGAGTCTCTTTATTTTATAGATTCTGTTATTTATACTGAGGTTTTTGGGTGCGGATGGTGTCACATGGAGCAAACTAATTAATGAAAGTCAGTTTTAATCTCTGTCAAGTTGAATTTGAAGTTTGTGATTTGTACTGTATTTCTTACCTCTTTCTGCAAGTTCTTTGCCACATGTATGTTGAAATCTGGCTGAGTAGCAGTTGCATTCATATTTAAAATACAAGCTTTTAGTACAACAAAATTGGGTATTTCAGAGTAATACTATGATAACTATTATTCTTTTCTTCCAGCGGAATCTGGGGATTAAATTAAAATTTATTCCCCTCTGATACAGCAGATTTTCAGATACAGTTTGGCCTAGTGTTGTAGTTGGTTCAAACTGTTTTGCTTCATTTAATGGATGCTTAGTTCTGTCTTATGCTGCTGACTGACTGTTCTGTAAGACTTGGCATGGAAATAGCATATATGCACAGAATGTCTCACAAATCTTATGCATGAGCTGCATGAAGCAATTGGTAGGGACACTGATCATTATAATTGCTGTATCCATCCAGGATTCCAATTTCTTAATCTTTCTGAGATGTTAAAGGGAGAATACCCTTAAGCATAAGGGATTTTAAAATAAGCCACGGAGGCATCTAATGTAATGACAGTGTAGAGTATCAGGCATTCTGGAAATTTTTTTCCTGCCTTTACGTTTCCCTTGCACTAAGTGTCTATTCCTTAACAGTGTGACCCTTTACACCACTTGCAAACAGTTAATCCAAGTCTCATATTAACTGTGCTAAGGATACAAAGATAGAGGATATGGTTCCATACAGACATGGTTTGAATCTGACTGGATACTCAGATGAGACCTGCACAAACCAGTGTTTATTGTTTGTGAAGACTAGTTCCTGTTGGAAGCAATTTTCCCTCACCTTCACACAGCATTGGCCCATTACCCCCATCCCAGTCTAAGTTGCTTTGGTCACATTCGGTTTTGAAGTCCTTTTGCTCTCTTCCCAGAGCACTGTGGAGATGGGGCGTGTTTTCATGCTGCATTCTGTAGGATTATCAGGACCATGTCCTTACTTGCTTTACATCCACTCCTGTAGTTCTCTGAGTAACAAGAGAGTCAGAGTTTGCTCTGTTCTTGTGAGTCTTTTATTTGTAAGAAGGAAAGGAGCACGACTTTTTATTACTCTGTAATAATAGTATTCTTTTTAGTTTGGCTGTAGTAAAGCAGGAAACAATTTTAATTTGCTCTGTTTAGAATACTGTTAGTGTAATGCATATATGACAGAAGGTCATTAGGCTTTTGAAGTTTAAGAACAGTCACATAGATTAAGAGCTTACAGCATTCCATACTGCAAATTTTGAAAAGACAGGAGACATAAAGATGCTGTTTTCAAGTTGTGTGCTTGTTGTGCATAGTTCAATCTATTTTTATATCGGTCTTGATGTACAAAAAAACCAGATTTGTGACCATCAGCTACATTCAGTAATATATTTTCTTATGTTAAAAGAGATGCTTCTGAAACTAGTTCATAAATATTTTGGAAGAATTTTTTTTTTTTAGCCCAAGCCTGAGAAGAAGGTTTCGATCTATCCTTCTGTAGCTTTTGCATATGGTTTCTTAAATATATAAGGACTGCTTTCTGAAATTTTTTCTCAATTCGAACGCTTAAGTATTTTCTAAATAGTTAGAAACACATTTTTACTTCTTTTTTTTTTTTAATTTTTTGCATGGCAGTCAGGAATTGTTTTAATCTTTGAGGTCCTTTCCAACCTTAATGATTCTATGATTGGGAATGATGCTTGATCTTAAATCATGTGTCAGGATTGTGTCTTACCAGCTTCTACACTGCGAGTGAATTGACATCACCTGGTTAAGTTCAGAATTAATCAAATTTTGCACATTGAAAAAGAGTTAAGTCCGTGTAGTCCGTGTAGTATTTAGACCCCTGATTGTTGCTGTCTGTGAACTAATATTTGTGTGTTTCTAATTACTATTACAAAAATGTGAAAAAATTATAGTGCATATTTAAAACCTAGTCCAGTGAGTGCAAGAGACAATGAAACAGTTATATAAACAGAAATAGTCTATAAACTTTTGCATTTAGTGATGTGCAATACATGTGGGGCTTTGCATCTTATGTGTTTTTCTCTTTTTTCATATTTTAAGCAATCTGGACCGAAAGGAAAGGTAAGCTTACTGTTGATCAAATGAGCATGGCAATGAGCATTAAAAAAAATTAACTGAGTGCTGTATTAATGCTAGTTGAAGAATATTCAATCCAGTCAATCATATCTGCTCATGTGTGCTGGGGTTTGGTTGGTTTTTTTTCTGTTTTTGTGGTCCACTTACTTTCACTGAAAAGGGACTTCGACATCCATCTCTAAATTACACTGTGTTAATGTGAACTTGGGGTACATTTATCTCTATATAACCAGCGTAAAATTAGATGAATGTTCTCTGAGTTTTAAGAATTGACTACTAATTCTTTTTGTAAAACAGCAAATTTTGTGTAATAGAATGGTTCTGAAGCAGATCTTAGTAGGCTGTTTTAACAGCTTTCACTCTTATCATCTCAGTTTGGTTTGAATAGCATTAAAGGTTTTTATTGCATTACTGTTTTGTTTGTGAAGTATAAATGTTAAAGCAATTAACAGAAAATGTAAAGCAAAACCAGACACTGTTTTTTTTGCTGCTCATTTCAGGCTCATTTCTCACTTGTTTTTGTTAGTGCTGTTAATATTTTGTTAGCAGTATGAAATACCATCCATTTGTTTTTCCTCATATGTAGCTTAACATTTGTATGTTAGTGGAAATGTTTTGTTGATAGTAACGAGTTCGCTGAATTTCTTTACATATCCTGCCTATGTAGGTGGTTTTTGGCAGTATGAGCTTGATATCAGGTTGATGTGTTTAAAAAGTGTATATAATGTTTAAGCAACAATGAGAAAAATAACACAGTTCTTTGTGAATTCAGGATTTTCTGGATTTATTTCAAATTCAGTAGTAAAATGAAGCCTTTCTGTTCTACTGCCTTTTGTTACTTCTTAAAAGAACTCTTAAATAGATACCAGCCAGGTAGTGTCACTGTATGGCATAGAAGACAAGGGTTAAATTCAATACTGGGGTGATCTTACTTTTCTCTCTCAGGCACACCTGCTGCTTCTTAATCCAGTACTACTGGATACATTCTTTTTTCTTTCCCTGCTTTTTGCTGCTGTCCTAGTGTTGCCTGAAACAGATGAGATAAGAAATAACACAAACACACTGTTTGTAGAGGTGAAGGAAGAGTGCAGCTTTCCTGGCAAAGTCTATGATCCAAATGAGAGAAATCATAACAATCTCCCCATTTTTATAACATTTTGAGTGCCCTTCCCCCATACTATCCAATTAAAGTCCATCTTACTTCTGTGTTCCCCCAACATCCAACAGAATTGTCCCTTATTACTTAACCCCACCTATGTCCAGCCTCTAGTAGACCTGGAAGCCTAACTCTGTATTTTGTCTTATGCCTCACTTATCTACACGCAAGAATGCAAGCACACTGGAACATAGGCTCTTCTGGCCCTTAATATTCCAAGTTATCCAGACACCTAGGTAAAGTGAAATCTCCCAAATATTAAGCACATGCTTTAAAGCATCTCTAGGAGGGGGAGGCGATGTAGGCAGGGGTTACTGGCCTGTGTACTAAAACCCTGGTCCTTGTGTTGCTCCTTCCCTTTTCAGCCTTTGACTTTTGCACTCTGTTTTTCTGAGAAGATGTGCTGAATGTAGATCTCACCTCAGCAGCTTGGTGCTTCAATCTTACCATGCTTTACTCTCTTTTTATGTAATGATGTGAAAACCAACAGCCTGCTTTCAGTGGTACATCTCCAAATAGTAGCATACAGAAGCAGAGGAAAGGCTGAATAAGGTGGCCTCTCAAAGAGCCAGGCTGTGCATTAAATGCAGCTCTGTGTAAACCTGCGCCTCAATAAAGTTGGGAGTTGGTGCGGTCTTCTTGATGTGGCTTGTACCAAATCATGGGTAGCACTGTCTCCTGAATTCCCAGATGCAGGTGTTTCTTTATTTCTTTCTGGCAGAAACTGTAATCCTGCCCCTCCTTTTTTGTGTTGTGTTTTGGTTTGATTTTTTTCCGTAGACAAGAGATTTTAAGTGAAAATGTCATTTTGGCTGGGGAGTGTCATGGAGCTCTGTCTACCAGTCCAACATGAAGGTCCAATTTCACCAGCAAAGGAATATGGGAGTAATCATGAATGTTTGCTGAAAATACAAAAGCAATGACACCATTCTGCCTGGGTAAAACATGCTTAGTCAAGGGTACTATAGAACTTAGCTGTTAAGATATGTCAAAAGCTTGTGACTCTGCACAGTCCAGACTGTGTCAGTATTTTGGTCATGTCTGTTGCAGAAAAAAGCCTGATCTGCCTGGGTACTGTGATTAATGTTTTGCTGCTGGATGCTTTATGACTTCTTGAGATTGCTGTTATGAAATATTGGTCTACTTCCCTTGTACTTAAAGTTATAAAAGTGCTTATAATGAATGAGATAAATGAGATGCCTAAAATTATTTAACCTCTGAGCATGGAGCCTTGTTTTTCAAGCAAAATCTGAATCTCATAAATATTTTTAGGAAATATAACAAGCAAAAGAAGAAGTGTATTTTAAGTATTTGCTAGGATGGTAGGAACAGCAACCAATATTGTATTTCTTGGGGGTTTTTTAGCTGTTAGCCACAATATGTAGGTAGCCTTACATCTTGGTCTGTTCAGGAGTTTGATCCCTCAATTATTCCTGTTCAGGTGGAGGACTTGGTTTTGGTTAGGGTTGTTTTGTTAGGGTTGTTTTGAAGTACTGTATGTTTTATGTTTTTTAATCTAAGGGTTTTTTTTCTTTTCCAGATAGTTCTTTTAAAGATAGGTGTCATGTTCGATTTAAAAAAAACACCGTAGTAACCATTCTGTTTCTGCACTCAGAAGCAATTAAATGGCTCCATGTAACAAGCCCTTAAGTGGAGAAAGTGTTAATGGATCTGCAAATGTTCAGAAGGCAACAGATATGCTGAGAGGGGCAACTCAGTTTTGTAGTCTGTAAAAACTTTGTGAGGGTGGGCTCTGCCTTTCTGTTTATGTGGGGGTTTTTCATGAAAGGAAACTAGTAGGAGGCACTTAGAGTTGCTGCCCTCTTGTGTTGCTGTCACTGTCTCCAAGAAAGCATTTTTTTAAGATAAAATCTACAATTAAGTGGTGTTTAAAATTGTCTTCATTTTTCTTTATAATTCAAAGTAACTTCAATCCTGAACTTGAATTGCTAACCGCGTTAAACTGTGTTGGAAGGCCTCACTTGATTTGGAGCTGGTTTTTGTGACATAGGTTTCATTGTGAGCACACAAGTAACAATTCTGTATTGTGAGAGAAGAAAGAGACATGTTTTTTGCTGGCTGTTTTCTATTCTTGGAAGTGTTTGGCCATTTAATAGATATCAATATGAGCCTATGCTGCTAGTATAAAAAGTAGATGGTGTAGATTATGCTACTGTATTCTTGTTTATTGTAAAAGAATTATTTAAGCTTATGTGGTAAGTAATGAATTTATCATCTTAAAACAATAAATAGATGTTGCACGTTAAAAATGTAATACAATCTTGTATGATTCTTAGAAGAAAAATTTTAACTTAGAAGTGTCCAGAGACCTTGAATTGTCATCTACATTTTTAAAGAAAGTTAGTATTTTAAGTATGCCATTTAATTTGCTTTATTCTTTGCTTTCAGTTAAATGACAAATAGATTCAATATTGTTTTTCTTAAATGTAATTTAAATGTTTTATATGTTAAACATCTTTCAGTAAATAGTTTTTTTAATAGTGATTCTGTTCAAAACAAGACTTGCATTTATGGAATACTACTGAAAGATAATTATGACATGTCAGACAACAGCTCGTGCATCCTTACTGCAGTGTTTATATTCTTCAGATCTAGAATGACTTTACAGGTTTTTTCCTACACTTTAGAATGTCATTAGCATTGGTTTTGATAGTACAGCTTCTCATTACCTAATAATTAGTTTGAGCTCTGCCTTTTGTTTCCACCAATTCTGCCTTAAAGTAATCCAATGATTTAAATTTTTAAAAAGGTTTAAAAAAATACACTTAATTTCTGAAAAAAATACTCATATTGAGTTTGTAATTTTGGTTCAGTTTTACATTTGACACAATCAGTAACAAATAAATACTTAATTTGTCATCTGGGATGTGTTTGCAGGCACTCATGGTAAAGTACTATTGCATCTCTGCATTGTGTAGCCATGCTTGTTTCTCAGTCCTTCTTTCTGCCTGAGTTTTCTTTCACATTGCAGCCCATCAGCACAACAAAATGTGTTTGTTATTAGGTAAGCAGTATTCTGAAGGGCATTGTAGATTAATCTTGTTCCAAAGACGTTAGTTAATAGTAAACTATGAGAAGACCCTGTGAAATACTACCTAGAAATGCAAAAAAATCAAAGGTTTTATTATTTGATGCATTAGGAAATGTAGTGCTGAAAGAAATAAAATCTTATTCTTGGTGCTGAAGTCTGTTTTAGTCCTGTATCAGTTTTTTTCGGATGGCTCTTCAAAATTTAGCTGTTATTTGGAGATGTTACTGCCTACAGCTGTGTTGTCCCTGTAATCAGAGGTAGCAATATGGGATGTGTGGGGCCTGTTTGCAGCCCACTGCTTAACTTGCCAATAAAACCAGTTTCTGCTGATGTTGTTGGCAAGGCCTCCTGTGTTTCATGTGTGCCATCTTCTGTTAAGACAGGAAGAGTAATCTACAGCTTTAGGGCAGAGTAAGGCCTGAGAAACAAAAGTGCCACGAGTAACTGAGATGCAGTGAGCTTCAGGAATATTGATTTGTTAGTAGCCTGATTTGACACCCATAGTATAAACCGAAAACATCTTTCAGGGGACTCAAATCTTACTGCGATGACTTATTTTGCGTTAATTTGCACAACAAATATGTGATATCTATATTATGCAAATTATACCAACAAAAAGTTTTATTATCCAATAATTTTTCTATACAACAATATTTTCAAAACAAATATAAAGAAACTGAGTCTTCTCCTGTGTTCTTTCTGGGATTTGGCAACGGCATTTTTTGACGTTACATCTGTTTCTTCTGTTTTGCATCTTCACTTTCTGGTTTTTAAGTTGTGGAACTTGTGGAGTCTAATATTAAAATAATAGTTATTTCTATTCTCAGCTTTTGAAAATATCGAGGAGGAGGAGGAGATGTAGGCTTCAGTATTTGGAGACTTAGGTCTAAAATTGAGAGACTCCTGAACCGTTGATGAGAGATTTAGATTAGAAACACTTTCAAGACATTTAGTGTGGCTGTTCCTAGTGTTCTGGTAATACTTTTCTAAGCGTACAAATAGCACGTAGGAGGAGAAGTTACTTCTTTGTAGCTTTCAGGTACATTTCAGGTTTATTTTGTATAATTGTGACTGTTATAATGGTGTCTGTCAAAAGAACAACCATACCTGTGATTCATTTTCCAGAAAAGAATACCCACCTCAGCTTCAGAAAGTAGAGGCAGACCACATTAGGTTGTCACGATCTCAAGGAGTGGGTAAGCTGTCTTTGGAGTTGTTTCTTTTAAGCAGTATAATTGTTTGAATACCCGATGTGGTATGTTGCCAAATCTTCCATAACCTTTAGTATATATATTTATAGCCTTACATCATGTTATTCTAGAAATTTCACAAGTATGTGCATGAAGGAAGGATTTTTGCTCGTTTTGGCGGATTTCTGCAACCAGTTCAGTTTTGTAGTAATTAACTTTAAATTAGGCTTCAGTTACTTGAAAAACAACAGAAACTGGAAAATTTGGAATCATAGACTTGGAGGTGGAACAGATCTCTGGAGATTGTCTAGTCTGAGTCCAAGGCCCTCGCTGTTTGTTTGTGAATTATTCAGGAGGAGCCTCTGCAGCAGTGTTAGTACCAGAACAATGTGTCGTGGTAACCCAACACCTGGTGTGAAGTATATTGATACACTGAGGGAGAGAATAGAAGAGCCAGCACCAGCACTGCTCTGTGCCTTACTGAAACATGCTCTTATGTTCTTAGGGAACATCAATGGACAGCCAATAGAGAAAGTAGACTTTGCTTTGAGGTGTGGAAATTGTGAAAATAAAAAAGAAAATTCTCTGTGTTTAGTTAAGCTTTATTGGGGCAGATAGAGCCTGTAAACCTGCTATTGAGCTGCACGGCCCTCTACACTGGCAAGTTGTTGTGCTGGGCCGTTTTAGGTTAATGTTAAGTAGAACTTCAGCAGTAAGTTAACTTAGGAAGAAAACCACCTTCTATTGTTTCTTTTTGGAAAACTAGCTATTCTTTAGTTTTGAAGTCTCTTCTGATAATAGGATGTTTGTGAGACCATCAGTATGTATATTGAAAAAATGCTGGAAAAAATACAGTCTTAAAAAATGTTCCAATATGGAGATTGCAATTAAACTAGGGAATATAAATAGCACTTTTACTTTAAACCTAACTGAGGCACTGTTGTACAACATATCCACTTCTTAAAATGCACAGAGTGAGATTTGCTTTTTAATTCATGGGTTTCTTTGTTCCTATACTCTGACAGTATTTAAATAAAATCCAAAGCCTTTTCCAAAGATACTAAGATGCAAATTGTCACTGAGAAACACTGCAACTGTATTAGTAAAACAATATTTTTGAATATACTTTGGGGAACTTTTTCTTACTCATAGAACAAATCATAAGGCACTTGGAACAGTGTACTTTGTTTAAAAAAGTGTTTATGTTCAGTTTAAGTTAGTGTATGTAAAGAAGTAAGTTGATCATAATTATAACAGCATATGAGTGCCCATTTCTTGTTAACATTTCTGGGTCTTTTCCCTCCTAGACAGTGTAATGGCAAATACGGAAGAGTCAGAATCAGAATCTGAAATTAAGAGAAAGGTGCGACAGAAAGGTCACTGCAATTCATACCAGTCTGACTTGAGTCTGTCTTCTGCTACAAAAAAATGCTTAACTCAGTCAAAGGTGGGTTAGATTTTAAAAGTATGTAAACTCTTAACTTTACAAATTGATGCGTATTTTAAAAACAGACGTTCAGGAGTAAAACAAGCTAATGTTTTAAAAATTATTAGAGTTGAGAGGAAGATGATCATAATTTATAAAAGTTAAAATGATAGAGATATTTAAATGTCAATATTGATACTAGCCATGAAATATTTATATTCTGATTCAAACAGACAGATGCTGCACTGAAAAGACAATCTATGATTTAATTGAATAGCTGATGGATAAACCAGAGACTGATAATGTTGGTTTGCTGAAATACAAGAAGGATATTTTGCTCTTTGACAGATTTTTTTTTTTTTCTCTTCAGTGTCAGGATTTTCTGTACTCAAAAGTGTAAAGATAAAAGTACTTCAAAGATGCAAATGAGCTTGACCTACAGGGTTTCTTCTAGTCCTCTTTATCAGTGCTATGTGGATTCTTATGTTACTTCGTTTTTGTCCTGTGAAACTGTTTTCACAGAAATTATGTAACTGGACCATCTTGCTGATGAATATGTGTATCTGAACTTGAGGAAAAAAGGCAAAAAGGAAAATCCGACTTGTCCAACATAAATCACTTTTTAAAAAATTGCAACAAACATCATTTGCGGTTATTAGAATGTTTTGTAATTTTCTTAAAAATCCAACTGTATCTTAATATTTACATTGTCTGCTGTGAATTGCTAATTAGTGTTGTCAATCTCCATTGGATATTATGAAAAATTTCTTCACCAAGAGGGTTTTCAAGTGTTGGAAGAGGCTGCCCAGGGATGTGGTTGATTAACCATCCCTGGAGGTATTCAAAAGATCTGTAGATGTGGCACCTGGGGACATGGTTTAGTGGTGACTTGGGAGCGCTAACTTGCAGAGTTGATGGTGGAGTCAATGATATTGAAGGTCTTTTCCGACCTAAATGATTCTATGATTCATTCTGAACAGAAGCTAAGTGCAAGATTTGTTAATGGTATCTTTCTGCTTACAGTTACTGATCGTGTTTCTTCTTTAGCTTTTGGAACAGATTGATTATTCTACTGATTGCCCAAATTGTGGGAGGGCAAATGAAAATCAGACCAAATGCCGACATTGTGAAAGTGCTTCTCTAAAGGATTTGCAAAGAGTCTCCAGACAAACTGTGACATTAAGTGAATCTGTGGGACCTTTATCACGTTCTTCAATACATCAAAATTCAGCAGGGCAAAAATCTTCAGGTACAGGGTTCAACACAAAGAAGTTTTATAGTTCTGCTGTTGGAAAAGGTCCAGTGGATATTCTACTGGGTAATGAAGTTGTAGGACATTCTTTGTTACGACAGAATGGAAAAGTTGGTCTTATAACTGGGACAAAAAATCCTAAAGTTACAGGAAGTTTAAGACAGAGGAGTACAAGACCATCTGAACTAAATGATCCAAGTAAGTACTTTTTGATGAATAAAGCCGTAAGCTGAAAACTCAAAATATTGTATAATGAAGTAAATGTTTGTGCAGGTCTACATTGCTGATGTTGCATAGAATTTTCTTGGGGAAGAGGGACAGAACTTTTAGTAATTTCATGTGCGCAGGTACTCTCTGGGAAAAATGAAGATTGGGGAGAACAAAAATTATTTTGTGAATCTTTTTTGTTTGTTTGTTTTTTTAAAAAGATACTTTATAGTTTTTGGAAAAAGCATTCTTAGCAGAATTCTATCATTCATTCTCCCACAGGGAAAGACAGTATTTGATTTTTACTTTATATTTTGCCCCCTCTTTTCTTTTGTACTACACATCTAATTAAATTTTACCATTTGTAAGATGTTTATTTTTGTGCTTTCTCTGTGTAAACTCAATTTATAAGCAGGATGGCTGAAATAGGAGAAATGATGTCTCTAGTTCTTTGCTTAGTTTATGAGATCATGTTGTCTTCCTGATTTGAACGATTTCAGTCACAATTTCTCTTGCCAGTTTTTAAGTTGCATTGTATTTACTTTCAGTTCTTGATTGAACCAAGAATAGTATGGCTTCACTTCTGTCTAGAGGTGGATTAATGATACCCATGTTTTTGTATCGTTAGTTGTGAGAAATGAAAAATGAGGGAGAGAGCGCCTGCAAGCAGATTCCAAATAAATATTAATGAAAGCATAATATTATGATATATGTGGACTCTTTTGGCACTGCAGGACAATTACATAAATTAGTTTTAAACTATTATTTGAAAAGAAATTTCTGTTACAGAAAAATGTAGTGGTTGAGAATTTAATATTTTCTGTTTAGTTGTTTTGTCTAGTGATGATGATGATGAGGAGAATAGTGGCAGCACTAGGAGAATGGAAAGCATTTCACCTCGTCCTGCAGATTCAGCCCGCTCCTCCCCAGCTCCTTCTACAGGAAAGGTGGAAGCAGCATTAAAGGAAAACAGTTGTGGAATAGAACAGAGAATAGGTAGTATAACAACAGATACAGAAATTGCAGTCACACTACCAAGAAAAGCAAGAATGAAAGATCAGGTACTATTTAATGCTTTGTTTAAAGAAAACAAAAATCACATAATAAATGGAATATGTAAAGGCTTGTTTCATGTTGTCAGAAGTTGGCTATATTTGATTGTTTTTCTTCCTCAGCTGCTCATCAAATAGTATCTCTGTACATAATACTGGAAACATGAGAAAATGCATTCATTATAGTTTTACAAGCGCTCAATGATTTGAATTATGCTGTTAACATAAATGCTTCTGTGTTGAATGTTTACTCTTTGAGACTGGGCAGGGATTCTCTATGAAGCTCAAGGGCATACTTTATTACAAACTAATTTGCAGAAGAATGTCAGAACCAGCTGTTGCCTTTTAAGAATTTGGACCTATGCAGTTAAACATGAAAAGAAATGCTGGTATCAGTAGTGGCCCTTGAAAATTGAAGTGCTTTGACAACTGTCTGAATTAATAGCACTTATTTTAGGCATTTTATGGTGGGCCTTTTGTTTTTTAATTGAGTATTAATGAAAGACTCGGATAAACAAAGACGACAAAAAAATGCATGGTGAGCAGACACCTTAAGTAGTGTGAAAAGGGACAGCTTTCACCCTGTATAAAAAGCCATCCCAGTAGTGAGCCATTAAGAGGAATAAATTCCCTGTGGCAAATGGTATTGGATTAATAGTGCTGATGAAAACCATTCTTGAGTCACTTGTCCAGTTTCACTATTGTGAGTTTGATTCAACAAGAGTATCTGATCTAGTCCCTTATGTTTTTCTGAGTTAGAACACTAAAGTACTGATGCCAAAAGCTTCATGCTATGTTGGGATTCATAAGCCAACATTCTAGTGCTGGAATTGATGAAATTTTGGATGTTTATAATGTAGTATATAATTAGTCATCACTCTCAATATAAAGTTGTGAACCTCTAGCCTACAATAAAGCTGTGGGGCGAAAAGCTTGGATTATAAATAGTTTGGAATTAAGTTATTCTGGCAGTATGTGCTGAATTAATTGAAAGCACTGCATTGTGAAGGCACTGGTCTTTAAGACTTCTGAAGCTCTCCCAAATGTTTTTCTTTGTATATCCATATGTTCCTGCTCACTAGTCTTTATGAACCAGTTGTTACACTGCATATTTTAGATAAAACTAGAAAGGAGCTTACATTTGGAAACAAGGGAAATAGCTGTTTTGTTTTTTGTGAAATACAACACAAATTTTGCATTGATTAAAGACAAGAACTGCAGATATCACAAGGTTTTGTGGGTTTTTTCAGAAGCTTTTTTCTCAAGATAGTCATGAATTCTTTTCTGAAGAGGCTACTTGAATACAGCAACACTTTGGAGTTTGCTATTTTATTGTTTGTATGTGATTTGTTTCGAACTTCTAATAGTATTTAGCCAGTTCAGCAGACAAAAACAAAAAGATCTTTTTGACAAAAGTCCTTGGAAAACATGTTAATTACAGGGATTTAGAATCCCAGCCTTCTCCGGTGTATTAAATGAAGCATCCAAAAGTATGTTTTGAATTATTGCCAAGATAGGCTAGTGATTAGAGACTTTGAAATAATTTTCGATATTTAGTCTTCATAGAAATACTGAATCCTATAGAATATTTTTCCGTTGGAGTTTAATTGTGTTTTGTAGCCAAAAGGTATGTTTATTCATGGACAGCTTTATGAAACAATGCAAATACCAAAGAGAAGACTAGTGTACAGAAAATTCTTCAACAAACTAGAGCAAATATGCAATACAACAAACTAATACATTAATCTGATGGCTATCAGCAGACTTTATTTCATTTTACTAGGTTTTTTTGTAAGATTGTTCTGTTGGTAAACAAGATACTTCATTGAGATTACAGCTTCAGTCAGCATCTAGTGACTTTCTTGAACTGGAGCCAAACTCAACACGGCCTTTTCAGTATTTAGCCTCCTTACCCTGGAGTCTATCCTATAAACATCTTAGTAGTTCTGCAGAGATGCCTTAAGGAATTCTGATTAGGCATATTTATTCATATTTTTGGCAGATTATACTCTGCTTATGTGATGCATTGTACTTCAAAAATTAGTCACCAAAAGCTTGGATTAGAAAAAACTGAAAGAAAAAAGTAAACCACCAGCACTGTTGTGTTTTCAGTGATTTTATCGAAATAAACAAATAAAAATATATTAAAAATAGCTTTGGTTTGCCAGGCTGCACAGTGTTTCAAAATGATAAAAAGTAATTTGGTTTTGGCAATTTTGGAAGCACTGTTTGTGATTTTGAAATGTCTACAAAGGTGAACTTAATTTTTTTTTCTTCTTCTTGAATGTAGCAATATTAGCATCCTCAAGTGTTCCAAAAAGTCTTTTAGGAAATATCTACCCTCTATGGTTGAAGTGGAAGGTCTACTGAGCAATCCTGTTGACCAACAGAAAACTAGCTGAAAATTTAGTCCTTAGTTTTAACAAGCTTGGTTTAGCAATAAACCTTAGTGAGACATTCTGAAACCTTGAAAATTACTTTTCAGTTTGGGAACATTGTGTCTAACACTCCAATAAAACGCCGTAAAGTTATTTCTCAAGAGATCGTAACCGAGGCTGTACCTCTAAATTACCAAAATTCCTGTGAAAGTGTCATTCTGAACTGTCGAAGTATACGCATAGGAACGCTGCGAAGAATGGTCGTGGAGCCTGTGATTGTAAGTAAACTCATTATTTGACAACCTTTCTTACAGGCTTTTGTGGACAGTATTGTCCTGCTTAAACAACATATTATTTTGCCTTTCTCTGTGGAACAGTAAATTTGTCTCTTAATTCCAGAGGCTGTGGTTTGCAAAGAAACTCAATTTACTGCTATGTGCTAACACCTGCAATCTAGCTCTGTTTTTTATAGAAATATTGTGCCTGTGAAAGCCTTGAAAATCCTGTTTACTGGTGGGGGGGAGGTACTTATGGGTTAGCATGCATTTATTAAGAAAATAGAAAACAACAGCTACAAAAAAGTGGATATTGATAGGTGGGAGGAGGAAGCTTTGTCTTGCAGGTGCTTCTAAAGAAAATAATTTACTTTGTTAGCTTTCTAAGTTATATGGAGGTTTTCAAGGAGATGTCAAATGTTAGTTGTGTGCAGTAAGCCTGATAAAATGCATACACAGAAACAGCAGAGAGGTGTTACTTGTTCTTTCCACCTCTCTTCCCTATTTTTTTATTTGCTTAGATACTAAGAGATTTTATTTTCTTTTGAAGAAATAGAATGTGTAATATTTTTCAGAGTATTGTAACTATTTTTAAAAACTGAGTACTTGAGAGTTAAAGTTTCAACAGTATGACTGAGACTCTGAGTAGTAAAGAAGTGCTTGCCTCCTTAAATTGTGCTAAAATGTACATTTTGTTTTTTTAAAAAATTCGTATTTTAAATTTTAATCTTAAAATGTTTGTTGCTTGAATACTTAGTCAATGGAAATGTGTTTGCTAGCAGTTAAAAGGCTTTCAGTCAGTTTTGGTTTGGAGATGTGAAACCTTACTTTTGTATTGTCTTTCAGTTTTGCCTGGATTATATAAAAATACGCCTAGAGAGTCAAGAAGGTGAGTGCAGTTTTCATTTTATGTTAGTACTCTGTATATTTTGAATGAAGTAACTTTGTTAAATGTGTTAACAAGTGAGTGATAATTAAATGTTCATTCTGGTTTTGTCATTTATGTAGTAAGTTCTACAGGGTGCCTGTTGTTAGATAAGAGGGGAAAAAATGGAGAGTACAAATTTGACCTGAACTGCCTGGTGAATAAAAACCAAAATGATTTTGCATTATCTCTGCCTTCTACTGACTGAAAAAAATTTCCCAGATAAAAGGAATTAGCAGTTTGTGATGTGTGTACAACTGGGTCATTAGTTCTTCCCCTCCACCCAAACTGAGTATCTATATCTATAAAAAGCAAGAATCACCCTCCTGTAAAACATGTTAGCACTTTAACACTTTATTAGTTATTTTATTTCAGATGCATTAATTAGACAGTAAAAACTACCCAGGTGCCTTAGGCCTTTCCTGTCAACATTCCCCTTGACAACTTTTTCTCTAGCCTGAAAGTTGTGTTTTTCATGTTACTGAAAGAAATACAGTATAAAGAATAAATGCCAGAGCTTAGGAAGTGGTGAGCTTACAACTCCTGCTCTATTTCCTTCCTTTTCTTCTATAGAGTTTTTTTCTGGGCCTAAAAAGCTTTGCTACCTTTTGTTAGGTTCAGTCTTAACATACTGAATTTTGCTTTTGTTATTTCTAAAGAGAACAATTGCATTTTGTCATTATTATATCCAGAAAGGTGTCTCACAGCCTGTAAAATTAAAGTGTAGCTTTTGCTCAATTAAGTATTTATGTTGCATGTAAAATATAGATGCATAGAAACTACTAGTTTTCATGCATTAAATCTATTTTAAAAAATAATACACTAAAAAGCTTAGTCTAATTTGTAGAAGATGGCTATCAAATTTTAGTCAAAACAAATTATTTCCATAGGACTTGATTCCTCAATAGCGTAAATATGGTGATTCATGAAATGGTGTGCCTGTTGGAGCATTTAGCACTTTTCCATTTAATTTTTCTGAGTTTTGCATCTATCTCTGCTTCTATATCCAATTTTACAATTCAGTAAAACCTGTAAAACACTTAGCATTGGCATTGGCAGCATCAGATGTACCGTTACAAATTTACCATGTTACTGATGACTTTTCTTTTCAGGGGTAAACTGAGAGCCGTAACTTGTTTCCTCAGGCAGTCAGATCATTTCTCTGCGTGTGTTTATTCTTTTCTTTTTAAAGTTATTTTTTGTAAGGGAACTTGGTCAAAGATAAATCTACAAAGCAAGTTTTACCAACCTATTGTAAAATGTGTCATAGCAATAGTTACAAATTTAAATGACTGGAAATTCTGGGGGTTGTTTTTGTGGAATACAAAGATGTTGGTGAGAAGAAAACAGTTTTGATTCCCGATTCCTTTCCTGACAGGTGACATTGGAATTCGGCTTACCTTTTGAGATATAAAAACACATCACTTCCTGGTTATGTGTTAACTGCTAAGTTTTAAAGACTTTCAAGAAAGTTACTGATTTCTTGTTAAAATCAAGGGGGAAATTTTAAAGGAAACATTCAATATAATGTCATTATTTTCTTGTAGAATCAGAAAGCGATATCAGAGAGATTAACCTGAAAACTTCAGAGCTTACCAAATGTGAATGGTGTAGTGTCCGAAAATTGCCAGTAGTTTTTCTACAAACAGTACCTTCAACCTGTAGTAGCCTGAGAGATCAACTGAAAATGAGTAAAGATAATGTCTGGTACGAATGTAAAGGAGACAGTAAGTAAAACAATTTAGTCTACTATTGACTTAAATTGTATTTTAATATTTTGGGTCATGAATTAAGAGTAAATGCATGAAGACTAAAACAGTCATCATTGGCTGGGGTTGGTGTAGTGTATTTTCAGACACTATTAACCTTCCCACGCTGATGAAGAGTACAGTCCAGACACGTGCTCATTACAACAGTCAGTTTAGTATAACTTTCTTTGCTTATATTTGTACTGACTGAAAGCAAGTTGGTTTTTGTATACGAGCCTTTACATTTACCTGACAGCTTTTGCTATAATTCTGCTTTCTGTGCTGTTCTGCTGGCAGGCCTTAGTGTTGGTAGAAACTGTTGTGTGGATTGTCTTGGGTTTTTTCCCCCAGTATACTTGTAGTGATGTTAGTGAGATAGACAAATAACTGCTTGGAAAATATGTGGATTGTTTTCATGTATCTTTAATTTCCACATAGTTTTCAAGGATCTAGCTTGTTAATATGCACGCCTCTTAAGATTAGCATAGAGTCCTCTTCCCCTTAAATAGGCTTTCCTTTAGGTTGTATCTTGTGGTTATTTATACTTACTCTCGGTTTTGTACATACATGATGCATTCAAATGGAACAAGAATGCTTGTAGCAATCCCATACTGTGTGCTTCACTAATACTGTTAAAATAACCTCATCCACCTCCTATAAAAAGTATGAGCTGTAAGGAGTATTGTAATTACAGAGCATGCAGGGGGCCTAGACACAATTCTAGGAGCAGAAATTAGACCCAGGTGGACACAGATGTTTACAAGTGAAAAAAGGAAAAGCCTCCTGCGTTGTCTGTGTTGACAAGTCTTTCCCTTGGCTTGCCTGTCAGCAGTGTCCACCCCAGCTCCTCTCTCTGCCCTGGGGCTGTGGCACTGAACTAGTTTTACACCATGCTGCTTTATTGTGTTTGTTACTTAGGAGCACTTTTGTGATAATGCAGTTGCTCTTTGCTTTGTAAACAGTGAAATTAATTTAAGCCTGAATCCTTAGCTGTGTTAACGATTGTGTGTAGATACCTAGCTCCCAAAATAGGAATGCCCCAAGCCCAGTTAGACATCTAAAATCTTTGTGCAGTGAATTGAGAATTATGCTGCTGAAGAATTACTTTTCACAACAGTTAGCATGCCGGATTAAGAGTGACCAAAGTGAAATGGTAATATGTGTGTCTGAAACTCCTCTTACAGAAGAAGAGGTCCCAGCAGCTCTGTGTTAGGCAGGTATGTGAGCTACTGGGATTTGCAGCCTGAATCCTGTTCCTGTGTTGGACGGCCTGAAATAATTCCTCTCAGTGCAATTTACTGCTTTTTGATTTTTCAGACTATATAAGTGGATGGTATTTGTATAAAATTTGTATAAAAGCTGATTGATCTGACTCATTCATTTTCTCCAACTTCTTCCAAACCAGTAATGGCTTATAGTGTAGCCTTCTAGGATCAGAGAGAAAAATCCATGCTGAATACATAATTTCTAGAATTGTAGTGAAATAATTGGATAGGAACTGCAATAAGAACAAGTATTGATTACAGAGTTTTAGTGAGCAGAAAAGATGTTATTTCAAAAGATGTTTTGGCTTTGCATTCAGTGTCACTTAGCTATATTAAAGCAGAAGTTGAACACACTCTTGGCAAATGTAGGTAAGAAAGGTTTGGCAGTTAATCCTTCTGTCTGTCTGCAAAGATCTGTATTACTGCTTATATGTATTGCCATTAGTGTGTACTCATGTTGGCCCACAATTCTGTGAAATCTTTTTATAATTGCAACATGCTTTATTATTCCTAAATGAATGATTTTCTCTCTGCTCTTTTGTAGGTCAAGAAGAACAGTACATAATTTTGATTTTTGAAACTGGTCTTGATCCTCATGCAAACTCAATATTTGAAAAAATAATTACTGACATTGGTATTAGAAATAATATTTCTGACTTCTTTGTGAAAATTTCCTTTGAAGAAGCCAATGCCAGGCTTGTTGCATTTACTAAGTGCTTGGAAGACAATTCCAAAGGAAGCCCATCTCACAGAGAAAACAAAATAAAAAATGTAAGATTTTGTTTTAGAACAAAATAGTTATGTTATTTGGATTACAAATACACTAAAGATAGTGTGTTAGTCATTTGCAAAAAAAAATTCCAACAACTTTTGCTGGCTTTAATGTGAGGATTCCCAGGCTGTTCCATTGTGGGTATAAAACTGGGAAATAGTCTGTGCATTCACAGTACTTTTTAGGATGTTTAGTTGATTGTAAGATTGCAAAATGATGCACAATTAATGTTGTTATTTAAAAATTACATTAAAGGATGAGAAATCTGTAGTATAATTAGACAGCATAATTTTTTCCAAATTCATCTACTGGTAAAATTATAATAAACAAGACCTTAAGTTGCAGTGTTATAGTTAAGATTAATTAATGTTTTCTTTAAGCAAACTACCTTTTGAAGAATTAGAAAGTTTTGCAACTGTGCAAAAAATGTTTGAAGACCTAAATGTAATAGACGGAAGTAGAAAAGACCAGACCTAAAGTCCTTGTCACAAACAGTGGATATTACACTG
The DNA here is from genome assembly GCA_013399895.1 of Serilophus lunatus. NCBI lineage: Eukaryota > Metazoa > Chordata > Aves > Passeriformes > Eurylaimidae > Serilophus > Serilophus lunatus. The sequence goes on along the minus strand of VXBA01005826.1, from coordinate 23,709 downwards.
CTGGATTTAACGAAGTTTTATTACCATTTTAGTACAATTGAGCACAGTATGCCAATTAATATTTACTTCATTCTTTTAAGGTTGCTTCTGAGTCCAAAGTGCAGCAACGAAATAAGCAGTTACCATTTTTTGATGATGATGAAGAAATTGGCGAACCACATACAGTATTTATTGGTCCTATAGAAAAGTAAGAATTTATGTTTGCCATGTAGCAATTCTTTGAGATTTTTTTGGCATTTCATACTTCTTACTGCATGTGTTTTTCTTTTCAGGTTAATAGTTTATCCACCTTCTCCAGCTAAAGGCGGTATTTCTGTGACAAACGAAGACCTCCATTGTCTAAATGAAGGGGAATTTTTGAATGATGTTATTATTGATTTTTATTTAAAGTAAGTTTTATTTCACATCAGTTTTTAGTCAGCTTGTACTTTTAAACTTGGAAAGTTCTGACATTAATGATTCATAGGTCAATTGTGATAACACTTGTACTCCAGCTATATATACCTCCAATTTTAAAGGTGTTTTTTAATTTTGCAAGAAATTTTGGTTCCTCTCCTATCTTGCTTGACAGTGACATGGTTCTGACTTAGAAAAAGGTTCTTTACAATTTTCTTAACATCTGAAGAGCAAATTTAACTGAAAAAATGCTTTTCAAGTTCAATTATTCTTTTCCAGAGTATTTGTGTTCCCTGGTATTCATTTGTTTTGGTTAACATAGTGCATTCATTGATTTTGTGGTGTCATTGATGCTACAAATGTAGAAGTATATTAAATGGTTACATGCTACTATGTTCATGCTACATGTAAGGTGTGTGTGTATAATTTTCAGTCTATCAAAATATTTTAGAGGTGAAAAGAAAATGAGTGTGTCACTTCTGGGAGTGTTTGGAGATCTAGTGGCTCAAATGCAAAATACAAGTCTTTCCTAGAGAGATTGTTACGTAACAAACTCATTGAAAATTTGTTTTCCTACCATGATATAAAAGTAAATGCAGCAGCAGCAGCAGCACAACTTATTGATTGAGCAGAGCACTTAATACCTTGAAATATTTACACTAATTTTTCATTAATTAGCTTCTGTAGATTGTCAGCTCTAAATAGCTGTGTTGTGAGAAGCTGCAACAATTTAGTGGGGAGGTACCACTGTTGGCAGTCCTTTTTACATTGATGGTGTAAAAACCTTTGAATTAACACCTCCATTAATTTTTTTCTTTTTTTTTAACTGATTAGGTATTTGGTACTTGAAAAGCTAAAAAAAGAAGATGCTGACAGAATACATGTGTTCAGTTCATTCTTCTATAAACGCCTTAATCAAAGAGAAAGAAGAAATATTCATGAGACTTCAAACCTTTCGTAAGTCTGTTGATAAATCAGTTTAACTGAGAGCTAATTACAGTGAAGGCTACAAGAACAGCTGCTTCTTGTACAGAAGAACAGAACTCACAGAAGTATCCAGACCTGTAGCAAACATAGAATATGCCTTGAAAATTGTAACAAGCCGTGAAGATGCAAATATCTGGAAAATGGTCCCTCAAAATAAGCCACCCTACAAAATATGTGTTGGTTTCTTCCTGCAGAATACAACAGAAGCGACATGGGCGAGTAAGAACATGGACACGGCATGTTGACATTTTTGAGAAAGACTTCATTTTTGTTCCCCTTAATGAAGCGTAAGTGAACATATCTTTTTATCACATTTAGTAAAGGTTTAAGCTTTATAATTCTAAAATTGAAAGTTAACTTATAGTGGGAATAAACAACTTTTTTAAGGTGATGAAAAATAGACCTTTAAACACTGTAGTATAAGAAGTATGAGGCAATATAGAGACTGAGGAAAAATGAACTTTTCTGACTACTTTTTCTAGGTTTTACCTCATTCTCTGGAGTTCTTTCCTCTAAGCTTTTGTCATTGATAACTTTTGGATGTACCTTTTTTTGTCCTTTCTAATGAGATCTCACTGATACAGATGGAATCATCCTTTAGTGACAGTGAACTGATACTGGAAAAAAATGCAATTGAAAATCTCTACTGCCTTGGAAACCTTATTCTTTTTCTTTATATCCTTTTGTCCTGATAATTTTTGTGGATCAGGAGAAAGACCATTAGCATTCTAATGGTTTCTAAGATCTTTGATGATGCTTGGTTTCCTTCAGATCAGAGCAAGTAGCCTCAAATACATTTCTGTATTTCACAGAAATCATCTAAACAGTCCTTAAGCCAAAATAGTTAGGAAAGTGAAACTTATGCATGTTAAAAATATACAATAAAAATATAAATAAAGTAAGAAGAGAGACAGGAGGTTTCTAACTGACTTCGCATAGGCATACCCAACTGATGTTTGAAAAACTAAAAAAGAGAAGTTTTTTCTAATAAAATGTTTATAAGTTTAATAAAAAGAAATTTCTTTATATGCCATGCCATTGTGTAGTGGTAGGAAGATTTCTGAATCTTCTCTTTCCTGCTTCCTCTCCAGCTCAATTCTGAGGCTAGCTGTAGAAAGGCAATTATGTCCTTGTTATAAAGTTGTGTGTTTCTGAGAAAGCTGTTCGCAAGCACTAACTTCTGTGTTTGAGATACTATGACCTCTGGCAAGACAGCCAGATCTTATGTGATTGGAGTGAGTCAGGTGTAAGGTATTTTTCCCTGTCTACTGCAGACTTCATCCTTGTCATCCCTCTCCCATGAAGCTTCAAGTACCAGAACTTTGAAGTGTCTGTCATTTAAATTTTAAGTTGCCTTAGCACTTGTTATGTAGTTTACTTCCCACCATCCTCCTTTGTGTCACTTGCACATCCACATTGGTTATGCATAGAAATGAGGCTTATCTGCTGCAAATACCAGACAGGGTGATTTAGAAGTCACCCGAAAATGTAAACAAATAGTTCGTGGTTTTGAAATAATTACTTATGTTGCTAATAACTTAACACATAGTAGTTTTCATTGTCATGTTCATTTACTGATAAAGAACTGAAGTGATGTCTACCTCAGCAAGTAGAACATAACAGTTTGTACTGAAGACATAATGTTCATATCATGGGTTGGGAATTTGGGTTAGACTAGCTTGGTCTCATGGACTCATCCAGTTGTGATTAGAGCATGAAAGTGTACTCCTGATGTGCACCTGTTATCTGGAAATAATCCTGGTCATGCCTTCTGGAACTGTCTACTGTGAGCTGAAGCTTGGTAAGTGGCAATAGTAGGACATTAATTTGCAAAAGTGGTTTCCTGGTATGTACAGTAAAAATACTGGCAGAGCAGAAAAATACTCGAGTGTACAGGGAGATGAGAAAGTGGTGATTTGATGGGGAGTTGCTGGACTAAGGTGTCTATTTCCAGAAAGTCTTTCCAGACTGTCCCATATCCATTAGTTTAGGGAATGTGGGCTCTTGATCTAACAAGCTGGCAAACTGCAGTAACTGGAGGTGGGCAGGTTGACTCTAAGGGAGAATTAACTTGGGAACAGTATGGCTAATTTAACCATCAGTGTCCTTTGGCTGTACCATCCTTCTTGTTCATGTCTCCAGTGGAAATAAGTTATTGTCTTAAAAGCTATTTTCTCTTTACATCCAGGTTAATTTGCTAGTCTATTTACATAATTGGTGCATAAAATCTATATTAATAGAGAACACACAAATTTCAGGGTTTGGCAGGACTTAATATGTTAATTTAATAGGTGTGGTAAATCATTGAAGACAAAATACCTCCATACTTCACATGCTATTTTCAAAGGCCACTTACTTTAACTGCTATTAATTTTTGATGGAGTTTAGGCTTCATAATTATGTAATTAATTTTTTAGTATGTCAGACATACATTTCTAGGTACTGCTTTTTCCTTTTTTTTTCTTTTTTTTTTCTTTTTTTTTTCAAAAACATGTGGAAATGTGACTTCACCTATATAGTACGTAGCTAGCTTCGGTTTGTTATTTGCTGTAGGGAATCAGAGCTCTTTCAGAAAATTTCTAAATGGAGTCAGTTGAAATCAGTTTGTAATGCCTCAGTCCCTGAATTTGCTGCTGCTCTTATTTCTGATTGAGTGGCAACTTGGTGAAGCCTGAAGGGGGAAGGAAATAGAAGGAAACTGAGACAAAGCTTAATTCGTGTTGGGGGAATACAAATATTTTTGATCCTGAAAGTGTTAGAATGTCAGTTCTGTGAGAAGTGAGGAGGGCAACAGAGCAGTGGTGGTGGCATTAAAACACTTTTTTTTTTTAGTTCTTTAACTTACTTTTGACAAGATTTCTTTAAAAATTTGTTGAATACAATTGGAAGATTTCATAGATGGGAAGAGTATGGGCTTCAGCTATAACCTCTTGTGTTGCTAGTGCTGAGCCACTAGAAATGCTCAAACAGCCAAAAGACTTAAACTCTACAGTCTCTCATTCATATGCTAATGAAGAAAATGGTAAAAAAGGAATAAGCTTCAATTCAGAGAATGAATGTGTAAAGTATGAGCAAATAGATAAAAAAATATTTAGACAACAACTGTTTTCAACTAGCTGCATCATTACTGAATTTGTTGGCCTATTACTTGCATGGAGAAATCATGCTTTTATAGAAGACTGAAGACTTGAATAAAACCTGCTCACAAAGTGAACAGCTATTACAATTCATCTTTTAAATCTGCCCCAATAATTATTCTTTTTTACGTGTGTGTATGTGCGCTCAGTGTTTTGTTGGGTTTTTACCAATTTCAGGTTTAACTGTGAGCATTAATGTAATTGTTAGTTTTTAATGTTTGGGGTTTCTTTTTCCTGTTGCAGTGCCCACTGGTTTTTGGCTGTTATCTGTTTCCCTGGTTTAGAAAAGCCCAAATATGAACCAAATCCCCACTACCATGAAAGTGCTGCAATGCTGATGAAGTCTTCCTCTTCAGATGGAGAGAGCAACGCACCATCTCCTTTGCCAAATGAATTAGATGCACAAAACTCGCCTTCCAAGTCCACAGCAAAGAAGACATTGACCAAAAAATACAGTACAGCTTTAACTGACCCAAACACTGAAACAGAGGACAATGAGTCTTCATGTTGTAGAAGAAGTCCTTGTAGGGGAAAAAGTGCTTTCAAAAAACTGAATCAAATAGACAGTGATGTGGAAGAACCTAACACTGTGGAATCAGCATGCCATAAACTAGACCATAGAACTCTGGATGAAAATGGTATACAGGGTGAATTCACAGTTGCTAGCCAGTCTCTGGGTATGTAATAGTCAAAGTATGCACATTTTAATTAAACATTTGGAGATTACACATCTGTTATTACTTCTGCAGTTGCAAAGTTTAGTATGTGGCTGAACTTTGAGTGCTTGCAGTATAAATACTCCATAGCGTTGCATTTAAAAAGTTTTTGTGGCCGTTGACATAACTCTCATGACAAAGGGCTGGAGATAAAGCACTGTTTGCCTACATCAGATTAATTTTTCAGTTGGATGACCTCTTTTCAAACAAAATAATTTTGTTATTATATGTTAAAATAACTCTGCATCACTTAAGACTGTTATTGTCAAGGAAGGAATAGTAGTTGGCTGTAAGGATCCACAGATCCTTATAATGTATGTGCGTGAGGGAACCGAATGAAGATTGTGAGTAACTTTTATTTCATTGTCTTCTAGCGTTTGAGGTTTTGCTTCAACACTATTCATTTCTTTAATATCCTAATAAAAAGGTACATGGAAAGAAGTAAGAAGAAAATAATTCTAAAGAAAAAAAAAGTTTCTTCTATTCTCTATTTAGGGATGCTTTCTCCATGCATGACTGCTGTGGAGGCTGAGTTCAGTGATCTGCAGCAGTGTGTGTACCCAAGTGAGCAAAGGACTTGACATAACTTTTAAAGGCAGATGAAGGAATTAGGAAAAGGTAGTTTCCTCTGTTCACTGCATGGTTGGGATCCCCTTGAAGCATTGAGTACAAAACATGTGATCATGCAAAAGCTTTTTATTTTAGTCAGCAGTAGTATTCTGACTGACTTAATTTGCATAGTAAGGAGTTACATAGCTTATAGTACAAGTTCTGAAAATATTATGAATCACATGGTTTCATCTGCATACTGCAGGCCATTACAGCTTCAGTATCTTTGTGAGTATAACAACTCATCTGCTTTCTAATCTTAAATTTATTCACTTGTGATAACATTGTCACTTTTCCTAAGTCTTGGAGGGAGTGCTGGGGGAGTGTGCAGATCTGTTTGAATTGATTTTTCATTTTATGTGTGATTGTTACTGTTTCTGACTTTGCTGTTTATGATGTAGCCTCATGTCTTAGATGCTGCTGCTGTTTCTTGTCTGTAATTAACTGGAATGTGCTTTTTGACAGATTTTTTTTTTCTAGGATTACATTCTTGGGGGTTTTTAGATGGCTGCATTGTATTGGTGGCTGATGGTCTTTCTAATTGAAATGCTCAGACTCTCTTGCTCAGTTATTACAGATGATGCAGCCTTTCCTTAATGCAGATGTTATTACAGGTCACAGTCCTGGTTTAAGAGTGAGATTGACCCTAAGGATATGTTTAGGCAGCTAAATTTAGATGCACTGTGTATGTAATTTCCATTTCATCTAGATGAAAGATGGGCATTCTGCCTTGAGTTTTCTGACCAACAGTTGCTCCAGAAGAATGTGGACTTGACTGTGGGAAATCTGTGCATATGTCCAGGATATCCAAGGATGTCTCAAAAGACAGCAGATTGTCTCTTTGGTAGTGTAGTCAGCGAAACCAAGAGACCTGCTCTTCTCATCCTAAAGCAGATACAGAGTAGCTGGTCAGTTGAGTAGGTCTGTGCTCTGATGATGGTTTCTTCTTAACATTGTGAAACCCTAGATGCCAACTATAAATATGAGCCTAAACCTAGATGTCTTGATCTCAAACTAAATCCTGGGGTTGGACTTGTGAATCAGTAGCAGTTCATACCTAAAAAAACTTAGAAGAAATCATCCAAAATATAACTGTGTTTATTACTTAACTTTCTTTTTATTGCTCAGTTTTTCAATGAGACATGATTCTCCTCAACACCAAGTTTTATTTTTTAGAAATCTGCCAGAAATAAGTCATATTAGTATATGACCTACTTCTTGTGCTAAGGTCTTTTTAAATGTACTAAGAATAATTCCCAAATTTGTCCCTGTGGAACTCTACTGGTGACCTCTTTCCAAAATGTTACTTCAACTTCTCTGTTTAAATACTCTCTTTTTTTCCATTAGCTAGTTCATTGCCCTGTTTACTGTTCTTATAGAAATCCTGGTTTTCTTTAATAGGTAATATGTCCTTCAGTGACACAATAACCAATGCTTTTATTTTTGTAATTGTTTAGATATATTACATAGTCCTTTTCTGGGAAGCTTTCAGTTTTGCTGGTACAAGTTACTCATTTTTCACTTATTTCTATGGTTTTATTATTTTTCCCTCAAAATCTGTTCTTAAATCTCGTGTGGTAGTAAAGTACAACTAATGAACCTGTAGCTGTGTTTCTGCTTCTTACACAGGTACAGCTATAACATTCGTGACTTTATTTCTTATGATGCTGCTTTCCAAGTGACTAAATATATAGAGGGGTTAGGGAGTGAATTTACAGATATTATTTCTGTGTAGCAAACAGTGAAGTTTCAAAATATTTCTAAGCTGCTGCTCCCAAGAGAGTTGATCCTTCATTCTGTCTTCTCTAGCGGTGTGTTAGCAAATTGCCTTTTTGCTTTTAACAGCACAAGTCTTGATAGAACAGCACAGTGATTGAGGAAATGTTTCCAGTTAAAAAATAATAAGCCTGTGACTATCTTTCTCAGTCTGGTGCACTGTGTGTGGATGTTTGGCATCATGGAAGGAAACAGCTAGGGAAAGGAATACATAGTTATTCTGGAGAGCACAGAGTGCCCCTTTTGGTAGCAGTACCAGTTTATACTATTATAAAGGCTTCATGGAACTATGGGGCAATTTCGTGGTGGGTTTTAGTCTAGCCTTCGCAAATATTTTTTGGCATTTCACAGAATAAGAAATAATTTATCCTAAGTAGCACAACATAAGTTTTTCACTCTTGTTCCTATACATGAGTAAATTATTATATGTTAGCAGTTAACTGTGAATAATCCTGAGAAAATCTGAGGTACTTAAAATGAGTTTTGTCTTCAGTGATGACTCAGTATTGATGTTTAAATGTCCTACTGTCTGTGGTTAATGCAGATGGATTGCACAAAATCAGACTAAACTATAGTGAAGACTCAGCTGATGGCAGTAAACTAAATGAAGATGAACTTATAGATTTTTCTGAAGACCAAGATAACCAGGTAAAGAATTTAGCAGTTTTATTTAGGAAATGTGAACTGTTGTTTTATATTTTGAATGGGCAACTTAAAGGCAGTATATACATTGTGATTGTGCATTGTCTGAAACTAGTTATCTTTACAAGTGTCAAATCCAAAGGACTGGTTACCTACAAAAATTTGCAGATTAGCTGGCAGAGAAGATTATACATTTGTTCATTTAACTGTTTAAAAGAAAATTGCTGTACTGATCCTGCATTTACTTTTGTGAGTCTTTTGCATAGTGACAATAATACACAGTGATTTTAGTGGAAACTCTGAAAGTTAACACTTTGCTGTCTTACATCTCCCTCACCTTCATATTTGTGTACCAAACCCAAGAACAAGTTACTCTTCTTTCAGGTGCATTTTCTGGGCAAAAACAGACACATTTATAAGTATGTGCTTGTCTGCTGTTTTGTTTCATTGGTGCTTCTCCTAATCAAATTTGCACAGCATGGATTGATAATCAAGTACCATTCTTGTTTGGATTGGAAGACATTTAGATTTTAGACCTGTGGAAAAACTGATCATTAAAATGTCCTTTGGTGACTCAGTACTGGGTATGAGGGCACTATTTCTTAGCTCTCTTGCTTCTACAGTGTAAATTCAACACAAGAAAGCTAAAGGTTACACATTTGCTTTTCCTGATTGGCCCTCCTGTTCGTGTTCCAGATGTATGGCTCCCAGGTTTTCACCTTTGAGTCCAGAACAAACTTATTTTTCAGAGTCTGCAGCTATCTGTTATGACTTCCAAATAGTGTGTATACATGTACACACATATAAAAGCTCCAGTTTATGTTGAACCATATCTGGGCTTTTCAAATGGACTCAATCCACCTCTCCTGTCATGTCACCTGTGAAACATTCTTAGTTTTGCCTCATGGAAGAGCCTGTCTCTTTCGTAGCAGTCTGAGTTCCCAGAAGATGGAGAATGAGTAGTACTGTTTCCAGTCTGAAGTATGACATGAAACCAGGGAAGCAAGGACATGGCCAGATGGGTTCCTTGAGAGGAGGAACAGTATTCACTAGCAAGAAAAGTATTGATAATTTAGATTATAACCAAATAATGGACATGCATCTCTTTTAAGCCAGCAGTGTTTTGAAAATGTCAGATGCAGATATTTTTCTAGTCTTAGCAGTCTGTAAATAAATAGCACCATTCCATCTGTGTCATTCCAGCACGGATTTGAGAAACCAGGTGACTAAAAAGTTGGTAAACTTTACAAATAATGAATAGTTTCAGATTAAAGCTACCATTTCTTTATTAAGCTTAGTTTAATGGTCTCGAATGAACATGGTTAAATATAGCAATAATTTCTTTTGCATCTGTATGAGAAAACAGTATTATCTTTTAAATCCCTGCAACCGTATCGTTTCTGTAGGATGACAGTAGTGATGATGGAGGCCTTGTAGATGATAACTGTAATTCAGAAATGGGACAATGGCACCTGAAACCAACTATCTGCAAACAGTAAGTATTAAAACAGTTAAATTGGTAATTTCATAAAAGTTTATGAAATATGAAATACAGTAATTTTGGGAAATCCTCATACATGAGTCTTCAAACAATTTAATCAGAATGTTACTAGTGTTTAAGAGAGAATGTGATACTCTGTAGTATCATCTTCAGTGAGCAGAAAATTTATTGAATGAAACTACTAGTGAAATTATAGCTTTCTGGGTTTCTGTTGAGCCTGTGTGCTGCTTCAGGCAAACAAGGATTGTTTCTTTGAATAAAGCTGGTTTTTAATATATCTTGCACTTGGATTCCTACAAAAAGAAGGTGCAGAAGCATGTCCAAATGTATCCTACATTAAAAAAGCAGATTAATGTTTTTAAAAACCAATTAATGCTAAGGAAAACCTGTGTCACTACTCAAATGAGTAAAGGAAAATGGGAATAATTTTTAACTGCCACCTTTTCTACATGTGTTTTAGCTATTACCGTTTATTTTCTCTCTGTTCTTAGTATTATTTTTTTTCTCTAATGAGAGTGTTCCACATTTTGTTGATTAATTTTTTTATCCGTTCTGGATTTGAAAACTTTGTTTTATATATTTGCAACCCAGAAATAATTTCTTAGTAAACAGTGACTGTGATTGTTTGTATTTTGCTGCGATAGAAGTGCCTGATGCCAAATGCAGAAATATCGTTACTAGTTTTGCTGTCATGATAGTTTTCTTCGTATGTTTTCTTAATTTATCCATTTTCATATTTCCTTCTTTATGAATGTCATGTTTACTAGAAAGCTGAAAACTTTGACAACGCATTCTTATGATGCAGAATAAAATTACAGATGTACAGATTGTATGGAATACATGACTTAATGTATTTTCAGAAAGGGGTAAAAAGTCCATCTGTGTTGTGAGCTTTAAGAACATTTCTGAGCATCTGATTATAGCTTGGCTAAATTTGTCCCATTTTGAAGACAGATTATCTCCATAATACTTTCCAGCAGACTATTTTAATCCAAATGGAAAATTTCATAACATCTTTGACACTTAAGTATCAAAAGTCATTAAGGACACTTAAACACTTTAGTATTAGCAATATGAAATAGAAAATCACCTTTGAAAAACCTTTCACTTCTCTCCCCTTCAAAGTACTGGAATACATTTTTTAAAAGAGTCTTACCTATATAAAGAATAATTTTCTTTTATCAGAAAATTAAAACAAATACAAGCAAACATTATTCAAGACATGCAGACATGTAAATTAGTTTCTAAATGTGAACACACCTATACAAAAATGCATGCAAGTATTTTGTCTGAATTTACTAGTTTGAAGCTTTTTTAAAGATACCTTGTTTGAATATATATGTCTTACTGTTAAAAAACAAAAAGAAGAGATTTGTGAAAAGTAATCTGCATTTATTTGTCCCTCAAAATATATATTACATCTAATATTGAAATTCTGATCTCTAGTGTGAGTTAGCTTTGATGTATAAATCCAGCTGTTGCATATAAGGTGGCTGATACGATTGCATTGTTAGTTTGCAGCTACTGAAAAGGTAGGGTCCTTTAGGTGGAGTGGTAGGATTTCAGCATCTGTGGTGTGCCAAGAGAGGATTTAGGCAGACCTAGTTCTCTAGAAAATATTTGAGTTTGGATACATTATTTTGTAAAGTCTTTCAAATAGAGCAGATGTGTGTTTTGTGTGTAACTACCAGCTAGATTTCAGATTCAGGCTGGGGTCACTTTGTGAACATGCATTCCTAGTATCATCTTGGGTGCTGTAAAGTGTCTCATCTATTCGCCATCTGCTACTCCAGAAGGATGTTTGTGGGCTCTGTGCCTTACTTTCTTGTCTCTCACCAGTGTCCCAGATACCTTGTGAACCTGAAAGAGCATTAGACACCTGAGGATATTTTAAGCAACTAGTTTTTGCCTATAACAAATTGTTTTGATCTGATAGTATTGTATTTTCTACAGTACAGTCCTAAGTGTACTTAGTATATAGTTAAATATAAAGATAACTTGCCATTTAGCTTTCCCAATTAGGGGGTTACAGCAGTGCTGGCAGAACTTTATTGTATTGGTCTTTGTTAGGGTCACCCCACAGACCTTTTCTGCACACTATGGTGTTTTTCAAGCGTCTGAAATACTGTGTACTTAAAAACTGTTCTCTTTCAGGCCCTGCATTTTGCTTATGGACTCACTGAGAGGCCCTTCCCGGTCAAATGTTGTGAAAACACTAAGGGAGTAAGTTTTGTATCTGGTGTTTGAGGCTTTTTCAGTTTGGTTTGGTTTGGGTTTATTTTGAAAGATTTTCCAAGGAATAAAAAATTTTAATTTGCGTGCTCTTTATCTTAGATACTTGGAGGTGGAATGGGAAGTCAGGAAAGGCAGCAAAAGAAGCTTTTCCAAAGAAGTCATGAAAGGTTCCAACCCGAAAGTGCCACAACAGAACAACTTCAGTGATTGTGGAGTGTACATACTGCAGTATGTGGAGAGCTTTTTTGAGGTATGTATGTTTGTGTAACTATTTTTTTTTTTTGTGTAGCAATCAGATATAAGCTGTGAAAATTACTGTAGTTATAAAAGGCTTCCAGTGTAGTTCTTACACCTGTATGTGAGATCATAAATTATAAATTAATTTATATATAATGTATATAATAATTTTTTGAAAAATAAACTAATTACCCATTTTTTGTTAGCTGTGGAATTTTCTGGGAGAATCTTAAGAAAATACATTTAGAGTCTTTCTTTATGTTCTTAGGGTGTGTACTTCTCAAAATTACCCAGTAAGAAGTTGAGTTCAAAATCCAAACTAAAAATGCAGTACAAAAAGTTTGTTCTTTTTCCCCTGAGAACTGTGACTGAACAAATTCGGTAATGTGATGCAGATACGAGTTTTTTGGTTTGCTTCTCTTTTTTTTTTTAACTTTCAAAAAAACATGTAAGTGAAATTGTTATAGCTAAATGCCTAATCTTATCTCCATTGAAGGAATTAGTTAAACAATTACTTAACTGACTTGGTCTCCTTTCACAAGTGGAGGCACTAGAACCTTTTGGCCTATATTGGGAGGAGAAACCATGCTCAAATGAGATGCTGCCTGCATGGGATGCTAAATGTCTCTAGAATCCATAGTGCTTTAGAGCATTGTTCCTAAATTCCCCAGTAGCTAACCCTTTAGTGCAGAGTGCATTCATGCAAATGGAAGGGCAAAAGCTTTTGCATTACCTCTGGGTCCTTGAGGGCTTAGAACCATGGCAAAGTGCCTCCTGTTTGTGCACCAGGGGTATGAGGAGCAACCAAGTTTTAATAATCTCAGCCCATTCCTTCTTGCAGATTGATTGCTGAATTAACATTCAGCTGTACCCCTTGTCCTGCCTGGTCCAGCAGCGTGCAGCACCTTTGTCTGCTGGGGAATAGGCATGGCACGTAGATGTGTCAGAGAACAAATCACAGGATGTTCTCAGAAGTAACACTAGTGGGGAAGGAAAACCTGTGCTGGCTGCACAGTACTTGACTGTCTTGCAGTTACTCAGCAAAAAATTTCAGCTGCTGTGTGTTTGGAAAATCGCCTAAAGTGTCATTGTACACCAGCTGTACAAACTTGATGGGAGAGTATGTGGGGAGGGGTGCTTAATTTGATGTTTGCCGACTGTTCAGGCACATCGTTTTCTTCTTTGTGGATTTAACTATCTTCATTTTAACAACAAGAGTTAAAATCACGATGTGTGTATTTTTTTAAAACCAAGACTTGCTTGGCAGGGTGAGTAGCGTAGTGAGGAGCACACCCATCGGCTCTCACAGCAGGTACTTGTTCCGGCCCCCTGTGCAGCTTTGCCCTTCGGGGCCGCTCTGCCCTGCCCGGTGCTCGGCCCCGTGTCCCTCCGGCGGTTTGGGGGGTCCGGGCTCGGCCGCCAGGGGGCGCAGGAGCCACCGGGAGCGGGACCGCGGTGGGAAGCGCCAGCTCGGCCTGAGAGAACCGGCAGAGCAGCGGGGAGGCTCCGAGGCGGCACAAATGGCTTCTGACCCGTGTCCCTGCTTTTCTTCGCCGAACTGACTAACAACAAAAAAGCCCTAGTTAGGAATGCGTTCATGATATTTTAAAATGTCTTTCTGTTGTTAGTAAACACACTAGTTAGTTTTTATTCATGTCCTTCTTCTGCCTGTTTCATCATTTGAACGGTAGAAAACCTATTCAGTTTTTGTCCATAGTGTGCTGCACCTTAAGTGTCATTCTTTAGAAATCTGCTCACTCCTGATGTCAGTGGCTCCCTTGGCAAAGTCAGTTCAACACAGTGGGTTTTTATTGCTGCGCTGTCTAGTTGGTGCTCTCTTTGGCTGTGGATTAATGTTGCTAGTGCGACATTAAGCACTGACGTGTTGCTGCGCAGAATGTCAGTAGTTTTTTTTACAAGCAGCCTTGCTAGTGTTACCTCAGTGGCAAATATAATTCACTCTTAAATAACCCCGCTAATGATGTAAACTGGAGTATAAAAAGGGTGTGATTTCTTTGAGAGAAAACACTATTCAACAAACTATCATTTGATAAGAGTGAAATTGTAGTACAGTATCACTGAAGGGACATAGATAAGGTCTCATAGTAATAATTCTCTTAATTCTTTGAAGGAATGATCTCTAGCAAGAAGGGAGAATCTAAGTATAAAAAGTGCTGATGGTAGTCAGGGGCTTTCTTTTTAGGGTGAAATCTAAAACTGACTTTCCTAGATGGTTGTGGTCCTAAAGGTTGTTTGTAAGAACAGGAGTGTTAATGGATTGCTAATCAGATCTAGTTTTTGATGTTTGTCATTCTTTAAAAAATGTCCTATATCTTTACAGTAATCTTCTTTTATTAGAAAAATTTTGCACGTTTATGCAGTCAAGTGCTTTGTCTAAAAGATGATGAAAATAGAGTGGATTGTTTGGGCATTCTTACAATCAGACCTGTGATCAGTTATTCTGTAACATACTGAAGCTCAACTGATTTTACCATAATTGGACATGTACAAAACACAGAAAGTGTAGAAATTTTCATGGAATGAAGTGAGGAAGAATATACTTTTACTCATTACAGTTTTCTTCAGTCTTTAGGTTATAACTCCTTACTTAATATCCAAATGACCTTCCCTTTCAGAATCCCATTTTGAGTTTTGAGCTACCAATGAACTTAACAGACTGGTTTCCACGCCCAAGGATGAAAACCAAGAGAGAAGAAATACGAAACTTAATCCTGAAGCTCCAGGAACAGCAGAGCAAGGAAAAGAAGGGACAAAAAGACCCAAACTCGATTTTGCAGGAAAAGACAGAACAACTTACCAACAGCAGTTCAGACTGAATGTTGTATCTGTTGCATGTTAGCTCCACAATCAAAACAGAAATCTACATTTTTGTCTGCCCAGACTAAAGATTTGGCATATTCTCCGCTCAAAGTTATTCGGGAATGTTTAATGCCTGTATAAATGTGTGTCATAAAATGGTTTAATTCCCACAGAGATGTGTATTAAGTGAGTCTGTACATATGTTAATGAGGCCAACTTTTTCAGCATTTGTAATTACTTTTTTTCCACTTGATAGGGAGCTTTTGTTATCTATTTCTGTTAATAGAAGTTAAATAGCAAATTCTAAACATAAATAAAGGAAATAGAGGATAAAATGGTTACCTTTTTCTTTTTCAGTAAAGTTGTAATGGTACAGGCTTAAGTAACACATAGGGAATGATTTGGTAGTGAGATAATAAATTCATATTTTGACCCTATTTAGTTGCCCTTTACAAGATTATTCTGCTTGCGCTACAAACAGTAATGTGGGTAAGTGTCTCAATGTACCATGGCCTCAGAGAGGGCGATTCCCATCCTCCCAGTATCTAAGTGTAGGCAGTGTCATAGTTCATAGGACCGCTTCAGATTTGGGGTTTTAAAAGATACGCATTGCAGTTACAATTCCACCCTTGCTTTAGTGGGATGGCCTAGAGAAAGGAGGACAATGCTCTTTGACCAGACGTGACTCTTCAAACAGTATTATAAAAGTGGTTTCAATGAAGTGATCTCGAGTGATTCTATTAAATCATATTTTGTGGATCCCAGTTGTTGTACAGGTGTATTTTGAGACTTTCTTCATTATAAAATTGTATTTTGGTAAGTGTACTTGGAATAGCAGATTGCCCACATTACATTTTCTATGTTGCAATTCTGAATGTTACATTCATATGTGCTTTATCTAAGTAATGAACATTTAAAAAGAAAAAGGTGTATGATTACTATTTTTTGTACTGTCCACGCAAAAAACCAAAATACCAGTGTTCATTGCTTGCTTATTTGTTCTTGGCTTTATAGGTAGCATCAGACTAATATTGGGATTTGTTTGGGTATTTCCGGTTTATTTTGGCTTTACAATATTCTAAAATGCCATCATTGCAGTTTAAGCAAACATAGCCTATTATCCCTGTTCTACAAAGGCTTTGGCATTCAAATGAGGAAAGTAAGAGAAGGTTCTCAGAAGGGTATGTATCTCTGGTTTTCTACTAATATAATTATACTTGAAGGGAACCAGAAATTGTCTTTTCCCAGGAAGGAATTTTTTTGGGGTAGAGAGGGATTTTCTATCCCTCCTTACATATGGTATCTTCTCTCCTGATTTTTCTACTGGGAATGTCATTTACCATTCCCTTCTCCCACAGAGAAGCAGCAGAGAATTCATTAGCTGAACTCCGTGTTCCTCAAGATTTATTTTTATACACAACACCAACTCTGAGTACTTCATGGTCTCCATGAGTTTTCTTTCTTGCTAAACCCTGAGAACATAGCTGCTAATGACATTACTTCCAGGGCATTCCTGCACAGAGGACTCTCTGTGACACCCTCTGTTTACAGAGGGTTCTCTCACCAAGGCAAGAGTGGTTGCACATAGAGCAATACAACCACAGGTTGGTAATCTTTTGCACAGGTAACCTGTGGGATTTAGAGGAGTTGTTCATTCCCTCACTTCTCTCTTGCATAAACCCTGGGCCCCATGGAGACTATGTAAGCACCACATATGTGTGATATATTAGAGGTGGCTCCTGCACAGGTTTCTTGTTCAGAGTTTTTGGGGGCAATCTTCTGGGCTACAAATTAAATTTGTAATGTGCGCAGCTTCGAGTTTTTTCCTCCTTCAAACTTACCCAGTATTCTTGCCATTGTTCGGGAAAATCAAGGTAAAATAGTTTCAGGTTGTGGAACTGCAGGGTCTTGTGTATCTGGCTTTAGTGCAACTGTCATACTGGAATAGTAGCTTTTACAAATGCGAGTAAATCAGCAATGGCTTGTAGAGAAGGAAGGAAAACAATTTCTTGGAAATAGAGGAGAGAATTGAAAACAGAATGTATTCCTTCCCAGTCTATCTTTTCCAGTGGTATTTTCTAGTTACATGGAATATATCCACATTTGATCAATTATAATAGTTTTATTTTTTCTAATGTTTGTGATGCAGGTTCATATTTTGATGCTGTAGAACTACTTGGTTCTCTTGCTAGGAATGGCCTGGTGCTTCCTCCTTTTCCTTCCTCTTTCCTGTCCTCCCCTTCATCCTCCCTTCCTTCTTCCCCTTTTTCAAAGCTGTGAAGAAAGTGCTGGATTTACTATCATTTAATGTTAAAGGTCTCGAGATCTTCAGTCACATACAGCAAGCTACTATACATGTTAAATATAGGAAACTTATTTTTTTAATAAAATGTGATGTTAATAGAAAAAACCTACAGAATTGAGTTATTTGAAACCTTTCTGGCTTGGTTTAACAAGCTCACTACCACATGTGTGTGGTAAATGTTTGTTCTTAACATAATGGTGGGCAATGCTGCAGTGTTTTGCAATCTAACAAGTTTTACCAGTGTGTTTTCTGATTCAGGTTTATTTAGTGGAAGTAGTGGGGTGGGGACTAGATACATTAAATAATTATATGACAACACATGCACTCTATGGAAAAGTATATGTTGTATATTCCTTTAGAAGATTTAGGATTACAAAAGCCTTAAGAGTAGCCGGACTGCATTCTACAGTGTGAGGGATCAGATGGCCACCTAATTAAATGTATCTGTTTGTATTGTTTTTCATGTTGGGTAGAATAACAGTTAGGAATTCTTATTAAAGTTTTAGATTACTTAGCATAAAAAATGCATGTACTTCTGGTGCACATTTGCAGGATATCTGCAAAAGCAGAAGAGACATCTAAGTAGTCCCTTGTGGCATTTCTATTTTTCCTGCTTAAGAAACTGAGCACACACTTTAAAGACCAAGGACTTCAAACAGAAGAACTGTGGGGTTGATTTTTGAGGTTGCACTACATTCTTGTCTTGGAACAATCTAACTTCAAAACATTCAGTAAACAAAGAGTGAAAAATCAAGCAAATTTTATACCACAATGAAGAAACCATGCTGTTTATTTTTTTGTTTTTTTATTATGTCTTGCATAGCAAATGAGCTAAGCAGAACATACATAATTTTTAATTCTCACTAACAATACAAGTGAAAACTGCAGTAGACTACTAGAGTTCTCTTAAACTGCAGCAGTTTTCTTAGTTTAGCAATTCACTGTAATTTTTCTCTCAGAATGTAATTTCAGTCACTAGTTAAAGCTTTACATTGATAACATGATGCTTGTGTTTTGGCATGTGAACAGAATCACAGGATTGCTAGGTTGGAGAGACCTCCAAGATCGAGTCCAACCCTTGCCCTAACACCTCGACTAGACTAGACTATGTCACCAAGTGCCACATCCAGCCTTTTTTTAAACACATCCAGGGATGGTGACTCCACCACCTCCCCGGGCAGACTATTCCAATATTATATTATTCTATTATATTATTCTATAGTAGAATAAGTAGATACAACAGAAGTAGATACAAAGGTGCTTGTTCTTTGCAGTCCTTATTCTTGGGGCCACAATGATGTGAGATGCTGGAGTCTGGATTTTATTTTTCTTTTGTTATGACACTTCTTATAACAGTCTTTTTTAAATGTTACATACTCAGTACCCCTAAAGAACCTCTGTGCAGTGACTTGTGTTCAGAAAGGTATTTCTCCCGAAGTCTTTTGGACTCTTCCCATCTACTGGAAATCAAAGGGGAGCTGATGTTACAAATCACAGCTTTGAAACAGTAAGAGTGAGGTAACAGCCATTTTGCTTATCTTTCACTGCCATATTTTTAAACTAAGTCCTTTCTGGTTAACTCAATCATGCCTGCTCAAAGATGTGGTGAAAGATGTCTGTTTTGTAGGCTCCAGTCTGGTTAAGGGAGGATGTAATCTGGAAGGTGACTCTAGTCTCTCTTGTGGTCTGTTGTAGTTTTCCGACAGACTTGATTTTGCTTGCTTGTAACAAATTTGCATGTGGACTCATGCAACCCTGTGGTTACAAAAGGAAACTGGGTAATGTACACCATACCTTAGGGATTCCTTATTCAGTTGTGAGAGTAATTGCTAGATGCAACCTAGATTCAAACAGTCAGGCTGTTTCTTTGCTAGGTTTTTTTTTTTTTTCCTCTTGTGAGGCTCATAGTTCCTGAGAAAGAGTAAGCAGTGGTATTTGGGATGCATGATGGTTAAAAATATACATGGGCTACATGCATATATGAATATGTGTGAGCAGAAGGTTATTTGGATTTCAAAATATCCAAATTCTAGTAAATGAGACAGACTCTTGCCTTATCTGCTTTGTGTGTGTGTGTGTGTGTGTTTTTTGTCCCTCCTCAGATTTTAGTGTTTATTAGTTGTTAACCTAGCTCTATGGATTTCTTCGAAGTATGGCTTTACCCAAAACAGTAATTCAGGAGTGGGTGGAAAGAATACAATTTTTAAAATAAAAGATTCTTGTATATGAGAGAAACAACTGCAGCAATGAGGCTGAATGTACTTTATAAGCACATGGTTTATTTAATGGAATAGTCAAATCTACATAGAACACGTGTCATTTGTGCAGTGTCATTGTTTTAGATGATAGTTACAAATGGCATCTTCAGGACCAGATTCTCTTTTACTGTAGGCTGACTGACTAAGGTTAATGGTAGCCAGAGTAGTTTGATTCTCATGAGTATTTGTTCCCCCATAATGTGTGGGAGTCCACTTAGTGGAAAATCACCATGCTCCAGCCAGCCTGAGCATCCTAGGTGCAGTCTGTTTAGCATCTGCTCTTTAATCCAGAAATTAAAACATGTTAGATTTCCCCAGTGGTTTAACTCTAGGGAAATTTATCAAATATTTACTGAAAAGTGTATCTGTTCAAACATATTTCTAAGTTTAGGAACTTAGTTTACCTTTGCACATATACTGATATAAACTACATATAAATATACGTATACCAAATATAACTAAATATGCCATCTCAAAACAGTAGTTTGCAAACTTAAGCAAACTTCTACCCACACTGTCCTCTGGGAGTAACAGGTTTTAAATGAAGCTCTGTGACAGTTCCTGTTTACACCAGGCTTATCCTTCAACTTGGATTTTGGAAAACAGATGTTATTTCCCATATGTGTGTAAGAAGTGCAGGGATGTTATTTTATACACTGGACCAAACCTATACCATTAATTATAGGAACTCCCAGGAAATACTTGGTTGGGAATTTAAAGCTGTATGATCTAAGACCATAGAATGGTTTGGGTTGGAAGGGACATTAAAGATCATCTGTTCCAACCCCCTACTGTGTCCCCCTAGACCAGGTTGCTCAGAGCCCCATCCAACCTGGCCATAATAAATGTGCTGTTTATGCAGCAGACTGAAAACAGAGTTACTATTTCAGTTCTAGAGAACTTTATATTTGTAGCTTCAGGCCTGAAAATTTATTTCATACTACATAATATATTCTATAATATGCCAGATAGTGTGTCAGTTCTGAAATACAGGAAAATCAGGCAGGCTAACCCCAAAGGAGCACTATTAAAAGCATGACACATTTCTCACAAAAAATGACACTAAACAGGATAAACGTTATACTGGAATGCAAACAAATGAAATATATTTCTTACTTAAATGTTCCTCAGTTCTGAAACTTAAACTGCTTTGTAAACAATATTGTCATAGTATCTGTCTGTGTTACAAAAGGGCAATAAAAGGCCGTGAGAAGTTGCACAGCCTCCTCACATCCTGCAAGACCACTGAAATTTCTAGACTTCAAATAAAATGGCACTGCAAATGAATGTTTAGGTTCCACAATCAAGAAGGCATTTTTAAACAAATGTCTGCAGTAATGTGTTGGGTGTGTTTGTATGGATAGTTTATGATATGATACTTAATTAAAACATCACGTAGCTCTTCCCCTCACCCTTTCCCCAGAAGCCAGGCCTTAGTTTTGCAAAGACAGTGGTCCCTGAATGAATTTATTAACTCATTTTTTGCTCTACACCATACTGTACAGTCATTTTTATGAGTTTTTCATTCTACTCTCAGTCTTTCATACATGGTTAATGAATTTGGGTGCAGGATAGTCAGCCTGACTTCTGTACCTAAATTGCATCCCTGTCTTGATTGTGTAAAGCAAACAAGTTAGTTCTCAGTCAATGGAGATTCCCTTTTTCACCGGGACATTGTTGAATCAAGTGCTTTTATTCAGATGCTAAATTTTTCAGGCCATCTAGAAGCTAGACAGGGTGGACTTGGCTTCACTCTCATTTTGTCCACAGTCAGAGTTGCTCGATGTCATTATCTCTATTTTGCAAGCTGAGTGCTGAGGTTCAAGGAACGAGGTCAAAAACATTTCAGTTTAACAAAGCTAAGCTACTCTACTGAAATTCACAGTCCAGCTATTCTCACTTGTGAGCATTGAAAATTACCTTTAAAAGATGCTTGCTGTTTACTTGAAACTGATTTTGTGGTTAGAACTGTTTGCCTAGACTGAAATTTTATTGACCTGAGATTATCAGAAGTGAGTGTTTAATTCTGTTTTCCAGGTTTTGTGCTGTTCTTTACACGGTGGTGAGCTTTCTACAGTATTTACATAGAGCTGTTGTTTGACTTCCCTGGGTTTGCAAACTCTGGCAAATCTGACCCTAAGCCTCTTGAGTTGGGTACCTAAAAATAAGAATATAGCTAATAACCACTGGAAAATATTTTTAAGTAACTCGCCAAATATCAGATCATTTTTCTGTAGCAATGGGTCATGTCTTGATGCCTGAAAATAATATTTTGATGATTTAACAAAGATAAATTTTTTACATTATCTTCTCATGGAACAGTTAGAATCATATAGCTCATAGTTGTCTTTACTGTGAGATTTTAAGTTTCTAAACACTGACTTAGCATTCATTGAGAGAAGTGCTATCTGGAGAAAACACTACATGTGATCACAGAAATTTGTACATGCAAGTGGACTAAATTAAGGCTCCTTGTACAATTTAACAACTTTTGGACGCTTCCTACCTTTTTTAGTGCTTGTGTTTGTCTCGGTGTGTACACCGATTCACATTTAGTACATTTTGGTTTTTCTGACTTCCATTATCAGCCATAGAACTAATTCCACAATTCTCATTTTTATTACTCCATTAACAGCTACAGTATGTTGTAATTTTCTAGCTTACCTAGATGAAAACATGTGAAAAGAGAACTTGTTCTGGTGGTGGTTGCAGATTTTACTCAAGCACAACTTGCCCCTTGCTGTTTTCCCTCATTCCAAACTCCTGATGAGATCCTTTCTGCACTGGTTCTTCTCCCAGTCTCTTGGCTCTACGTCTGTCAATCTTTTATCATGTCTCTAAGCTCAGTTCTTCAGTCTGCACTTCAGAAAAATGGCCGTTGCTCTCTTTGACCCTGTTGCCAACTTCATCAGCAGAGAGCCTGAGGACGTATGGGCTGTAATGAGGAAACAGTGGGATGTATTGAGTATGACTGAACATCTGGGTCTGCAGGGTGGTGATCCATGGTACAATGTCATGTTGGAAGCCGGTAACCACCAGTGCATCCCAGGGGTAATTACTGGCACTACTGTTCAACGTCTTCATTAACAATCTGGATGAAGGGGCAGAGCTGAGGTCCCCTCAGTGAGTTAGCAGGTGATACAAAACTGGGAGGAGTGGCTGATACACTGAAGAGCTGCGTTGCCATCCAGAGCAGCATCCTCAGCAGAAGAGATATGGGCTGACAGGAACCTTCAAAGCCCAGCCCCTGGTGGGGAACATCTGCAGGTACAACGGCATGCTGGAGGCCAAGTGGTTGCTAAACAGCTTTGCAGAAAACGACCTGGGGCTCCTGGTGGACACAGAGCTGAATATCAACCAGCAATGTGCCCTTGCTGCAAAGAAAGCACTCAGTACCCTGGGCTGCACTTGGAAGAGTCACCAGGACACTGAGGGAGCTTCCCCTCTACTCAGCACTGACCAGACCACACCTGGAGTATTAGATCCAGGTTTGAGCTCTCCAGTACAAGAGGGACATAGTCATACTAGAGAGAGTCCAGTGAAGGGCCGTAAAGGTAATTAAAGTGACTGGAGCATTCCTGCTATGAGGAGAGGCTGACAGAGCTGGGACTGTTCAGCCTGGAGGACAGAAAAGTTGAGTGGGAATCTCATCAATGTGTATCAAAACCTAAAGAAAGAATGCAAACAAGGTGGAGCCAGGCTCTTTGCAACGGTGCCCAATGACAGGACCAGAAGGTTCTCTATGAACATCAGGAAACACTTTCTGTGAGGGAGAGCAAGCACTGGCATGGGTTGTCCTGAGAGGCTGTGGAATCTGCATCCTCAGAGATACTCAAAAGCTGTCTGGACATGGTCCTGGGCAGCTGCTGCTAGGGATTCCTGCTTGAGCAGGGGGTCAGACCAGATGACCTCCAGAGGTCTCTTTTGACCTCAACCACTGTGATTCTGTGAACTTGCTGTCAATTCCTGTACTTGGTGTGACAAACATGTCCAGTGCAAGGGAGTTGCAAAGGAAATCCTGGGCAGCACAGCAATGGGAGTGCTGCAGTTCCAGGTGTGCTGAGAATGAAGATCACAGAATCACTAGGTT
>VXBA01005824.1:330-10817 GCA_013399895.1 Serilophus lunatus | reverse complement strand
TTCCCCCCCCCCACTCAAGGATTCCGAGGGTCACCCACCTCCAGTATCGCTCCTCTCTGCTCTCCCCACTCTGGGGGTTCTGGGGATCCACCCCCACTGTCCTGGGGGGCCCCAAAACCAGTCTCTCCCACCGTGCCAACACGGAGCTGCCAGGTTGCCCTCCTCGTCTTCGTCCTCCTCTTCTTGCTCCTCCTCTCCCCCTTCTCATCCCCCCCTTCTCCTCCTCCCTCAGAACCAGCGCCCATCCTTGGTCCCCTCTTCCCCCCAAACTCATCCCATCCCGCGGGAGGAGCAGGGATGGAGCTGGGGCAGGTTGGGATGGGGCAGCACTGGGCTCTTGGCTGTGTCTGTTCCCTGGGAAAAAAACTCAGGAAGGGCAAAAGAACAGGAAAAGAGGGAAAAGTGGTGTCTGGAGATAAAAACCCAGGCCTCCCTAGGTGCAGACTTCCATCTGTTTGAACTCATCACAGGAGCCTGGAGATCTTGCAGAGATGGATGAGGGATCCCAAGGGATTTGGGGGGCAGGATGGGGGGTTGTGGGAGCCCCTTGCAGGGGAGTTGGGCTGGAGACCCCCCAGTGCTCCCGGGCTGGAGAGTTGCCACCACCTTCTCCTTCCTGGGGGGCTCTGGGGAGACCTTGGCTCCTTGGGGCTCTTCTTGCAGCCAGAGAACTTGGGGGGGACCCTTCTCCAGGTGGGTCCTCCAGGGGTTCCAGGAGCTGTGGGTGCATTCTNCTGGGGCTTCCCATTCTCTGGGGCTGCTGGGGGTCCCATGGGTCCTGGGGGTTACCTCCTTCTGGGATTCCATTTAGGGATGCCAGGGGTTTTGGGGGTCCCAGGTGTCACCTCTTCCTGGACTTTCTGCTTCAGGGTGCTGGGGGTTCCAGGGGCATCCCCTCCCTCAGGCTCCAGGCTATTGAGAGTCCCAGCTCCACCCCCTTGGACCTCCCCCCTCCTCTCCAGACNTCCCCCCAAACTCATCCCATCCCGCGGGAGGAGCAGGGATGGAGCTGGGGCAGGTTGGGATGGGGCAGCACTGGGCTCTTGGCTGTGTCTGTTCCCTGGGAAAAAAACTCAGGAAGGGCAAAAGAACAGGAAAAGAGGGAAAAGTGGTGTCTGGAGATAAAAACCCAGGCCTCCCTAGGTGCAGACTTCCATCTGTTTGAACTCATCACAGGAGCCTGGAGATCTTGCAGAGATGGATGAGGGATCCCAAGGGATTTGGGGGGCAGGATGGGGGGTTGTGGGAGCCCCTTGCAGGGGAGTTGGGCTGGAGACCCCCCAGTGCTCCCGGGCTGGAGAGTTGCCACCACCTTCTCCTTCCTGGGGGGCTCTGGGGAGACCTTGGCTCCTTGGGGCTCTTCTTGCAGCCAGAGAACTTGGGGGGGACCCTTCTCCAGGTGGGTCCTCCAGGGGTTCCAGGAGCTGTGGGTGCATTCTGGGAGTGACTGGGATCATACTAAGATCATACTGGGAGAGGCTGAGATCATACTGGGAGCAAGAGGAACCATGCTGGGGACGTTGGGAGTGACTGGGATATATTGGCAGAGTCTGTAACCATACTGGGGTGACTGGGACCACACTGGAAGTGACTAGCATCAACTGGGAATGACTGGGATACACTGGGATCGTTCTGAGATCATACTAGAAGTGACTGGGATCATGTGTGGTGTGCCTGTAGCCACACTGGAGGTGACAGGGACCACACTGGGAATGACTGGGAGCAAGTGGGAACAACTAGGTCTACACTGGGGGCAACTGAGTGTGACTGGGACCATGCTGGGAGAGATTGGTTTCATACTGTGACTGCAGGACGCAACTGACACCATGCTGGGGACACCTGGGATATACTGGGGATGTCTTCAACCCTAGTGGGAGCGACTGGGACCACAGTATATATAGTTTTTGGCATTTAATTTAGCTGCATAGCTTGGAAATTAAGTGGCCTTTGCTCAGATGTTAGCATTCTTCTGTATAGACAAAGGGGTAGCAAGACAAAATATAGGCCCAGGCCTTCTGGAGCTACTCCAAGTCCTTTAGACACTGGGAAGGCTTGTCTTGGTCTTGAGGTAAAAGACCTAGGAAGGTTGAAGTCTCTTGTGATCTGTCCAAGGGGTGAGGGGAACTTAGCCAAGGGTGGTTGGGGTCTTGGGACCTTGTCCTAACAGGTTTGTTTTGTGTTTTACCCCTCTGCGGGAGGGGGAGGGGAAAGCTGGGGGGAGATTGCAGTAACAAGCCTTTCCCTGCTTCCTCTGGCATCACAAGTACCAGGTTACAGTAGCAGGGGGTCAATGTGTACTGATGCAAAGAATTTTTTACAGGTGAAACCATAAAGAATTTTGTATAGGTGTTAGTTTTCCTCAAAAGCATTCAGCTTTGTTGTAGCAAGGAGCTAACTACAGCCTGGGCTGAGGAAAACACAATATGCTTACTGTAAACAGGAAGGACACTGAAACATGATGTCTAAAATTAGCGAACAAAGCTGGAAACAATGTAACTACAGCTTGTGAACAAGCCGGGGAAAAATAAAGAACTGGAATTTTTAATTGACACAAGAGCAACTTTTTCAGTTTTGAATGAAGAGTCAGTGCCTGTGAGAAATCTATTAAAGTGACAGGAGCCACTGGTCAAACAGAAAATGCTTTCTTTTTGAAACCCCTCAAATTCGAAATAGGGAAACAGATGGAAATGCATCAATTTTTGTATTTACCAATTTAACTTGATGGGAAAGGATTTATTAGAGAATTTAGAGGCAACAACAGAATTTAAGCTTGGCTGCTAGTAATATTGGAACTGTCTAGAATAGGTATATCCTGGAGTTTAGGCCACTGACACATCAGGAAAGTCAAAAAGGGCAATAAAGATAAAAAATGGAAAAGTAGAGAGCCAGTAATAACTTCTTGAACCAAAGTCTTTTAATAGAATGTGAATCCAAATTCACTACTCAAATTTTGCTAGTCACAATATTGGATCTATAAGATGCTTTCTTCTGCCTCCCCCTGGCAGAAGAAAGTCAGAAAATACTAGGTTTTGAATGGGAGAATTTATATACAAGGAGAAAACCCCAGCTTACCTGGGCAGTGTTATCTCAAGGATTTAAAAACAGTCCTACCATTTTTGGTAACCAATTGGCAAAAGAATTAGAATAATGGCAGTTGTCACTGGGAGAAGGAGTGTTGCTGCAATATGTTGATGACTTACTGATTGCCAGAGAGATGGAGGAGGAATGCATCCAATGGACAGTAAGCCTTTTGAATTTTTTGGGATTAAGTGGTTATTGAGTCTCTCAACAGAAAGCTCAGCTGGTACAGAAGTAAGTCACCTGCTTGGGATATGAAGTCTCAGGAGGACAACGCTCATCAGGACAGCCCAGAAAGAAGCATCTGCCAGACACCCCAGCCCCAGACGGTGAGAGAACTTGGAACCTTTCTTGGAATGGCGGGTTAGCGCAACCAAAACGTCTCTAGTATGGACTGTTGAAGCAAGCAAGGCCTTTATGGAAGTTAAGTGAGAACTCACGAGGGCACCGGCATTGGGACTTCCTGATGTCATAAAGCCCTTCTGCTTGTTCTCCCATGATCGACATGGCCATGATCGACTGTTGAGTTTTGGCTCAACAGTCAGGTCCATACAAAAGAGCAGTGGTTTACTTCTCTCAGCAATTAAATGAGGTGAGCAAAGGTTGGCCTACCTGTCTAAGAGCTGTAGCTGCAGTCATCATCAATCTTGAAGAAGCAAGGAAATTTACTTTAGGACAGAAAATTACTGTTTTAGTTTCTCACACAGTGCTCTCATTGCAGTGAGAGCAAAAAGGAAATCATTGGTTGTCCTCCTCTTGGTTTTTAAAGTACCAAGCCATTCTTGCAGAATCAGATGATATAAACATCCAAGTAACTAACATTGTTAATCCAGCCTCATTTCTAGAAGGAAAAACAGATACTGATCCTGTGGTACCTGACTGCATAGAAACCATGGAAGCAGTACACTCCAGACGCCCAGACCTCAAGGAAGAGCCAATTCTAGACACTGAGAATTGCTTCACAGATGGCAGAAGCTTCGTCCCAACAAGGGACTCAGAATTTGGAGCTGTGCATGGACACGGAGCAATCTCGAAAGAAAGAGGACTCCTAACTGCACAAGGGAAAGCAGTCAAACATGTGGACGAAATCCTGCGCCTCCTTGAGGCTATTCAACTCCCATCACAGGTGGAAATCATGCATTGCTGAGGTCATTTAAAAAGTAACACTGGAACAGAGGGACGGAACAGGAATGCAGACTATCATGATAGGATAGTAGCTGAAGAAAGTAAACAAGTGGAAATAGTGACCCTAATCCCTGAAACAATTGATCAGGAACAGTCAGCTAATTATCAGGAATCAGATTACAAATGGATACATGAAAATGATGGGAAACTTTTAGATAATGGCTGGGGACAGTTGAAAACAGGTCAATTAGCAATACTAGAGAAATGAGTATAGCATTTTGTGAATGCTGAACATGATAAAACACATTGGAATTTAGACTCTCTGTAACAAAACTTGAGAACTTGAGTAGCAGGGCCAAAATTATTGACAACTACCAAGCAAGTGGCATCTCAGTGTGAGACTTACTTGAAAAACAATCCAAACACAGGAGTCCAACTGCAACAGGATGCCATAAGTAGAGGACACTTCCCTTGCAACCTGTGGCAAGTTGACTTTTCTGAACTCCCAAGAAACAGAGGTTTCCGACACCTTTTGGTATTGACAGGTACCTTTTCTGGATGGCCAGCAGCATTTCCATGCAGGACAATTAAAGCAAAAGAAGTAATAAAAGTACTACTGAATGAAATAATACCAAAGTTTGGAGTGCCCAGAAGCATATCCTCAGACAGGGGACCACATTTCTGTGCATGATTAGTGCATGCAGTCAGCAAAACTTTAGGAAATAATTGGCAATTACACACTCCATCCAGACCACAAGTGAGTGGGCAAGTTGAGAAAATTAATTGCTTAATTAAGCAACAAATAGCAAAAATCTGCCAGAAGACAAATTTGTATTGGTCTCAGGCCTCGCCCGTTGCTTTAATCAGAATCAGTCAAACCCACGCCAAAAGAGAAAGATGAGCCCATTTGAAATTCTGTATGGGAGACCTGATGGAATTCATGTATCTAATGATGAGAATCTGGCTCAAGTGGGACACCAGTGTGTTTATGACTATCTAGTAGCACTAGGGAAACAACTGAATAAAAAGTCTAACATAGTGCTAGAATGCCAGACCAAACAACTTAATCAGAAACCACATGCACTAAATCCCGCTGATTGGGTTTATGTTAAGAATTTTACATGTGACCCTCTGCAAGAGAAGTGAGACAGACCATTTCAGGTACTGCTGACAACATTTACTGCAGTCTGAGTGAAGAACTGTCTGACCTGGATCCATTGCACATGTGTGAAGAAATCACCAAAGGAGCAGCAGACTCTGCAGCCTCAAGGAGACATGAAAGTTAAAATCATCGGAAAGTAACTGTATATGCAACATTTTTAACTTTTCTGTTGAACAGATAGAATGAAAATAAACTGCTGAAATAGCGGACTTGCTGGAAAGAAATTGTGTTGACTGTAATCCTAATGTTACATTGTTATGTAAATCATGTAACAGGATGGGAGGGTAATACGTACAATAATGTAACCCAGAAACTAGCTTTGAGTGCCAATCTTTCCCAATGATGAGTGTGTACTAAGAGTAGCCTCAGTTAATTGAACTTGGGGACCACCCACCTGGGTAACTGATCTCAGTGGTACATGTAGACATAGAAAGGATGAGTCATGGAGTCTAGGCCCAAAATTCGAGTTAGTATTGATGAAATCGTATCAAAACTGACTTAATGGCTCCCAAATTTTACTTGGTTAAAACACTTGTTTAGGATTGTCATAGTTATTGCTTTTCTTTTATTGTTTTTCTGCATTTCTGTACAATGTTTTACATGGTGTTGCACAAGATCAATCTCCTCTTATGAAGACTGTGAACAAAGCAAAGAAATCAAGTATAGTCAGGCAAATACCTTAAGAAAAATCCTAGAAGGAATATAATAATATAAATGAATGCAGTGCAAAAGAATTTGCACATTTTGAAAGAAAGGGGAGAAATGATGCAAATAATTTTGTATAGGTGAAACCGTAAGGCCATGTATACTCTGTTTTCCTAAAATGCATTTAGCTTTATAGTTGTAAGACTGTGAGGCTTTGTATATTTTACTTTTCTAAGATGCTTTTAGCCCTGTAAGTTACAATTTATTTAGCTTTTTGCAATTATTCAATGCTTTGAAAACTTAAACCAATGGAATTTTCTAGAACTGGCAGGACAAGGGTGAGACAAGAGCAGAAGCTGTTATGCAGGGCAGAGACCCTGCCGAGCCTCAGGGCGGTCTGGCTTCGCCTGGGGGGTTTTGCCTTCTCCACACCCATGGGTGGAGTTCCCTCCCTGCCAGACGGGGCTGGCCCTGCCTTTGCTGTAGCCTTAGGAGAAGCTCCAAATCTGCAAGCCCCAAAGTGGGGAGAGAAGGGAGGAAAAACAACCATCACTGACACAAGCGGTGAACTTGGTAGAAATGGTAATATTTTGAGAAAAACAGAACACTGTTTTGGCGGAAGGGGGGTTGCCGCAGCTTGGGCAGTGAAGACAGCTGAACTCAAAAACTTTGAGTCTGGTTGTTGTGAGAGGGGCAGTTCCTAAGAAACACATTGACCAACAGCCCCCAAGCCTAATCACAAAGCATGGACAGGCTGAACTACAGAGCCTGTGGTTTTTTATAGAAACTGGTACTCAGCAGAGCCTGTACCTCTCGCACTCCCCAAAAATCTTTGAAACTGCGGTGTTACAAAGATATAATCACTGTAACAGAATATTTTCTTATGTTCAAATTATAAATAAAATACAAAGTACCAGATAGTTTTAAGATGGGTTCGAAATGCCTCTCCCTGCAATCTATTGAACAAAGGAAGTCAGTTTTTCCTCCAGGGAAAGAGGATTTGGACACAGGGAAAGTGTGATGGGGTGGGGGCTGGTGGAGGGGTCTGGAGAGGAAGACAGGAAAAAGGAACTCTTTTTGCTCTCCTTGTACAGTCAAGGGGGAAGGGCTGGGCCCCGAGCTGGGGCTGGGTACCTGGCCAGGTTTAGGGCCAGGGGGGGTTTGGGGGCAGACATGCCCTGCCATCAGATGATGGGGGAGAGGAGCAAAGAGCCCCATTCCACCACCAGAAAACTGCAAAAAGTTGTGTCCCCTCCTTGGCTTGGACCCACTGGGCCAAGAGACAAAAAAGGGGCAGCGGGGGTGCACTTGCATAACCCTCTCCCCCTTTCCCCTGGGTTTAACGAACTGTTTCACTGGAGAGGCATTTTGGGAAAAGGGACCTTCAGACCATCCGTCTCTCTTTGGGTGTGTGATGACGGACAGAGTGTTCCCCCTCAGCACTGCTCACCGGGACCCAGCACGACTCCTGCCTCTCCCGCCTCCCCCTGTGAACTCCTGAGCTCGCCAGTCACTGTTTTCCAGCCATTGAGACCCTCCGAGAGATCCCCACAGGTGCCGCGGCTGCCTGGGGCCACCGCAGACCCTCCACCAAAGCTCTGGTTCGTGTGCTCCCATCTCTGAGCCTCCCCCACGTCCCGGAGTCCCCGGTGCCTCCCTGTCCCTGGACCGAGTGCCACAGNCCGCCCCCCCGAGCTCCCAGCGCCCCCCCCGGCCCGGAGGAGCCACTGCAGCTCCTGCACCCCCAGCACAGCGGAACCGCCGGGGCCATAGGGGACAACTGCGTTCCCAAGGACAGCGAGCATTGTTTTTGTGGGTTTGTCTTTGGCTCGCCACTTCAATAACAAATTCATATTGGTTCACTCATATCCACATCCATACACCCATCCATATTCATACCCACCCCATATACTCAATAAAATTGTTGCATTATCTGTATGTCTCTCGTGGGTTGATAACACCTTTTATTGTCCTTAACCCAGGACAGAACGAAACATAGTAACCAGAAGAAATTGACTTCCAATGCATTGATACTCAGGACAATCTAGTTACTGCCAAAGACAGAAACATTTGCACCTGGGTTGCAGTATGTCAACTAGACTACCTAGAACTTTCTGAATATAGAATTTCAGAGATTTATTTAGGACCTGAGATCATCTGTGGACATCTCCAACACAGCTTTGGACAAGAGAAAACCATCTATCACCCTTCAGAGCTTCACAATGAGCAAGAGAAGCAAACTTTCCTAAGCACGGAAAACTGGTATTGCCTCCAGTTACCTTTGTATGAAGCATTAAAAGTAACTGATAAAAGAATCATGGCATGGAAAAAGGATACCAAGGCTGCATCTAAACAGCAGAAATGTTCCCTGAAGTTGGCTTTAGCACTGGGACTGCTAGGTTTAACTAAGACTCTTGAATTGTTTGTATTCGAACAACTGTCTCCAGTATTTACCAATAGTTTTCCAGAACATGGCTGTTTGCAAACAGTCGAAGAAGTTTATTCCAGCAAACCAGACCTGAAGGATGTGCCTCCAAAAGAAGTAAACTGTGAGCTCTATACACACGGAAGCAACTTCATGTGAGAAGCCAAGCGAATGTTGAGCTGTGCAGTAACAGCTGCAAATGGTTGGGTGTACCCTCACAGAAAGCTGAACTGCCTGCATCGACAAGAACCCCAGAACTGAGCAAAGGACAAAAGCTAACCATTTGGACTGGTTTTAGATATGTATATGTATTTGGGGCAATGCACACCTATAAAGTCGTCTGGAAGAGAAGACTGCTGGCTGCCCATGCTCAACAAATCCTTGCACTCCTGCAGAGTTTTTTAAACCCTGCAGAAGTAACTATCATGCATTGCTAAGCCTACCAAGGAGGGAAAGTAACCATCAAACTAGACAATCATTTTGGATCCTCATCCCATTGTTTCCTTGTTCTCTTCCCTACTATTATCAGAAACCTTCTGCAACCCCTTTTCCTGGATACTGGGACCCCTCTTCCCAGCCATTCTTGGTTTTCCAGCCTCCCCTTCTTTGACTCTAGGACCACCTGCCTCTCCTTTTCCCAGCCATCCTGCCTCTCCTAACTCCTGCATCCCTCTTCTATTTGACCACAGGGACTCCCAGGCTCATTCCCAGCCATCCCAGGTCACCTCACCCCTAGATCCCCTTTCCTTGACCCCAGGATCCTTGAAACACCTTTCTGGCTCTCTCAGTTCTCCCTTTCCTTGACCCTGGGACTCCAAAATCTCCATGTCTCTCCAGTTCTCCATTCCTGGCACTACTTGCAGGGCAGTCCCAGAGGGTCCCAGGACCCCCTGAACTCCCCTTCCCGAACATCCTACATTTCCCCACCCAATAAGCCACTTTCCTTGACACTGGAGGCCCCTTCATCCCCCTTCCCTAGGCGCTCCATCCCTCCTCTCTTCAGCCCTGGCCTGGCCTTTCCTTGGCCTTGGGATCCACCTTTACTCACATTCCCAGGCACTAAGACCCTCCCTGCACCCCATTCCCCAGCTCCAGAACTCCCCTGTACCCCTTTTCTCAACATTCTACTTCTCCCAGCTCCCAGACCCTCCCTTTTCCTAGACGCTGCCACCCCTTGGGCCCCCATCCCTGCCTGTCGCAAAGGCCCATTTCCTCACACCAGGGACCCCTTGAATCCTTTTCCAGCCATCCCAGGTCTCCCCACTCCACAGAGTTTCCCTAAAACTGGAGACCCCTGGACTCTTCTTTCCAGGGCACAGGGACGCTCTACAGTCCCCATTCCATCTCTCCCAATGCCTACATCCCCCATTTCCTTGACTATGGGACACCCCTGAACCCCCATTCCAGGAACCCCCTTGCACCCCCTTCCCTACCTCTGGGACCCCTCTGTAACCCCTTATCCTCCACTAACAATCCCCTGCAACCCCCTTTCCAGGGCATCCCACATCTCCCAGCTCCCAGGACCCCCTTTTCCTTGATCCTGTCACTCTCTGCAATCTCATTCCTGCCTGCACCACGCCCTTTTTTTTCAAACACAGGGGAACCCCCTGAACTGGGAGTGTCTGTTTTGGCCATTCTGGGTCCCCCTACCCCATGATCCCCTTTTCCCTGACACCAGGGACCCCCAGACACCCCTTTCTAGGGCACAGGGTCCCCCTGACTCCACTCTCAGTTCTCTGAGTCCCTGCACCCCCCTTCCTTTGGCCCTGGAAACCCTCTTCCCCAGCACTGTGACCCCCTGCACTCCCAAGATTCATCCCTAAACACCAAGAGTCAGCGCAAAAATTCCACCCCCGCCCCAGAGGTGCCTGTCTCTAGTCTCTCCAGTTTGGGATTTTGGGGGTCCCTCCTTTCTGGGGGAATCCTTTCTCTGAGGCCCCCAGCCTCTCCAGGCTGCCGGGGATCCCGGGAATTCCAAGGGTCTTCCACCTCTCTGGTCTCCCAAATTTGGGTACCTAGGGGTCCCTCCTTTCCAGAGCCCCCCCTCCCCCG
>VXBA01005823.1:9498-22801 GCA_013399895.1 Serilophus lunatus | reverse complement strand
GTCCGGGAAGCCACACTCCCTGTCTCAGGATTATGCCATTCAAATGCAAATATTTCTTGGCTTTCTTCATGCTCGGGGTATCGCCTTCTTCATTGCTTCGATTATATATACCTCTCTAACCGTGTCTTTCCCCCACTTGTATTCGGGTCACAACCCGGATCCTGCAAAGGAACTTGGTCCCTCACACTCTCATAAGTTCCTTGACTTTGAATCCACTCTCGGGCGGTGTTCTCTGCCACCTTAAGGATCATCTGGTTCTCTGTTTCTGTCATTGAACCCAGCATTAGCTGAATATCCTCTCAGTCTGAATTATGTTGCTTTATCATGAACTGAAAATTCCTGGCTGTCTTGAGAGTGTCATCCTTATATTTCTTGACTTCTTCTTCCCAAGCATCAACATCAGTAGACAAGAACAGAGTTTTCACCCACACTGTATCTCTCTGAGGACCTATTGCCTGATTCAGGGGTTCTTGGATCACCTCTGCCTGCTGACCCCTCTCTCCTCACCTCCTCCTGTTGCTCTTCTTTCTGTCTCACCTCTTCTAACTGTTCCTCCTTCCGTCTCACACCCTTCCTAGTGTGAGATGATACTGGGCTTCCCTGGGGGGTATACTTAGGTTCCAGATCAGGCACATCTAATTCAAACCTTCTTTCTCCTTCTCCCTTGTAAGATGTCAATGACCCATCAGTGAATAATGGGAGTGGGTAGAGTAAATCATTACGTAACTCTTCCCTATACGCTTTGTCAGGATTAGTGCATCTCTTATGCAGGCTGCAAGTGCTACAACACCTCTCCAGTCTCCCCTTGGCCTTCTTCTTATTCTTCTTCTCCAGGGCCAGCACCATAGGATCATGGGGAGCTACTACCTCATAAGCCTTCAAATATCCTGGATTCTCTCTCAAAATAAAGAACAAATCTGCATGGACCACCTCATTGCATTTGTCTTCCTTCTTCAGAAACAACATAAGTTGCAACAGGGTGTTATATGTTAATGAACCAAGAGGTGGCCACCATTCATTTTCTCCAAGCTTATACAATGGCCACTATTCTGTGCAATACTTTATCAGAGTGTCTTTATTAATATTACTTTTCGTATTACCTCCTAATTTCTTTCAATGTTTCAATACACAACCCAAAGGACAATTGGGAGGTACTTCTTTACTGTGACTCTTCCCCATCTTGTCTCAGCCTATTGGCAGTTGCAGTCCAAAACTCTCACAACCGCCACAAAAGATGAAGCGACCTGTGAGGACAACTTGAATCTCGTGTTCCCAGCAGATTCCATTTCAACTCTATCGAATCCTGCTGGGGTTCGGCCACTAGATGGCAGGGCCTTCCTTCTCACACAGCCAGTTCAGCCCGCCCCCTCCCTCCCAGCTCCGGAAAAGCGATCCCGAGCAAATACAGACGAGCGAAGCCAGGACCTGGCCTCTGCGCTCTCGCCTGGCACGGGTGGGGCAATGCAGCAATCAAGCTGCAAAGGCAGAATCTGGCATTGCAGCACGGTGCCAGCAACACACCAGAAATGTCTCCGGGCAAAGCGGTGGCATCCGCCCCACTGCCTAGCAACATGCTGGGAGCTCCTATACAGACGGCTGCACAAGCACAAAGGGCTGAGCCTGCTTGGGTACTCAGGAACCCCCCAAAAAAGGGGAAAAGGGAAGGGGGGGGAAAAGAAATCACAACCAGAAACCCACAGTGGCACAAGTTCCTATACAAGGCTGGCCAAGCAAG
This sequence comes from Serilophus lunatus, assembly GCA_013399895.1. Classification (NCBI taxonomy): domain Eukaryota; kingdom Metazoa; phylum Chordata; class Aves; order Passeriformes; family Eurylaimidae; genus Serilophus; species Serilophus lunatus. Next base: position 21,066 of record VXBA01005823.1, on the reverse strand, counting down.
CCCTGAAGCAGGGCTCATGTTACTTATGAATGAACCAGGCTACAACTGCAGCCTTAACTGCTGCTACTCAAAGCTGGATCGCTACCCTACACCCAAGCGACAAATGCCGCAAGGGCTCACCCCTCCAAACCCAGGGGATAGGAAAAGAGGGGTGTTAGTTCAGACTTGGATTAACTCTCATACAGAAGCGGAAGGCAATCTGATGCAGCCCCGCCCTATCCACTAACAAGAGTGGAAACGGAGATGCCCATGTCCCATCGATCACATACAGTCCAGCCCACGGCCATCACATGGCCCAGCCCACGGGCTCGCCCAATAAGCTCGCCTACTCTTGGTCCCACGCCAACAGACCCACACTACCCTCCCCCACACAGCTGCCCTATCCCCCCGCAGCCTCTGCAAGGCCCCTCTAGGCCTGTGCACATCTCACACACTTTAGGAGCCCAGCACAAATAGCGTGCACACACACACACATCGGCACTCACCCTGTTTCCAGCAGAAACTGTGTTGCAATCCACCAATATTGAGCACTCCCAAACAACTCCCTCTGTCGACACTCAAGGGCCAAGCCTTCGGTCCTGCTACGCACGTCTATCCATGGCTTATTGCCTAGCCCTACCTCTGTACGTACCTAATTCACTGCCCCAAGGGTTCTCGTCTGGTTTCCATGGGGGAAGGAGGGGGAGGGGAAACGCTCTCCCGAGAAAAGCTTCAGTGGGCGCCCTGGGGGCTCCCTTCAGACCACCGTCCACGGAAATCAGAGTTGTGCCTGCTAGGGTGCCAAAAATTACTCGGTGATGAATGCTCAGCACTCAGATGAGTTTGAGATAGGTATGTTTTATTCAGCGCCCTGGGATGGAAGGTTACAGAATTCAAAATTCCCTCCCCTCACCACAGAATCAATCCACCTTAAATACCCCTTCCACAGTGCGTGTTCCCATGCTCTTTGATTGGTTCTCAGTCCAAGATCCCTCCCCACTCTCCGCATTCTTCCCGCCCAGACATGGGCAGGGATGAAGCCAGAGCTCTTCCCTCTGCCTGCCCCCAGCCACCTGCTGCATGGTTTCTTAGCAACGGAGCCTTAAGAGACCTTGAGGACTTTGGAATGTCTGCTTGACTGCTGTGGTTTGACTATAGTGTCTGTTCTAACTACTCTATCTCTAATTTCACAGACACTCTGCTTTTCCTACAACCCTGCTTTCTCTATTCCTAAGGTATTCCTTAGAATTTGAAATGATCCCTTTTGAAACCCCAACTCACTATGCACTGTCAGTTTGAAGCCATTCCCCATTTTCCTGTCACTTATAAGCTCTTGTAAATAGTCTCTCTCCATATTCCTTGTAGGCCACAATTAGGTTACCTTCAAGTCTTCTCTTTTCCAGGATGAACAGTCCCAGTTCTCTCTGCCTTTCCTCACAGGAGGGGCGTTGCTTCATTCCTCTAATCAGCTTGGTGGTCTCCTCTGGACTCACTCCAACAGGTCCATGTCCTTCCTGTTTCAGGAACCCCAGAGCTGGATGTAGCATTGCAAGTGAGGTCTCACCAGAGCAAAGCAGAATCCCCTCCCTCACCTACTACCCACACTGCTTTGGATGTCTTCAAATGATTTTGAATCAGCATCTGGCATATGTTGACAGATGGGATAGGTTTTAAGAGAGACCTAACAGAATAATTTTTGTCAGTCTATTGACCAAACCCATGTCACACATAAGATGCAGCTATGCTGAATAATATATTCTTGCAGTTCATTTAGTTAATTTAGTTTAATCCTCCATTTGACTTCTAGATGGACAATTTTAGATTTCATATACATCATGCTTTAGCATATATATATATATATTCATGTAGTTCAATCTACTGCTGCTATTTTAATTTTCAATTTTGCCTCATTAGAAAATCAGTTTTCAAGGAAAACATCTTGAAATTATTGTTACATACATTTTCAATACATTATAAAGTTAATGTCTTTTTTAAAAGCTCAAAGAAAATCTTGAAGATGTTGAAATTTCAACAGATTTTGAAAAAAACCCAAAACCAACCCCCCCAAACAAATAAAAAATAACCTTAATGAAGTAAGCTATTTCTTTATAGGATGATTTCACATCCATGTCTCTGAAGAAATTCATAATTCCTTGTTAACACATCAAGGATCTTTTAAGTCATAAGTGAAAAGTAATTTAAGCAAGCCATTATAGTATCCAAATTAATTTTCTGGTTTATCTTCTGTCCCAACCAATGCTACTAATGTGAATATACTATAATATAGTAGTAATATGACTATCTTAGAGTATTCTATTTTATTCAGAAGTCTTTTCACTGTTATTTGTGTACTATGTTATATGAAACATTAAATTGATAAGCATAATATTTCAGCCTAGCCTACTCATCTCCTTTTAGTCTATGGCAACTCTGCCTAGCAAATGAACCTCAGTGCTAACAGCAGAAGTGGCCTCACATCATCCCACACCAGGGGACAGATTTTTGAGCACATTACAGCCCTCAGCCTACCTATAGAGAAGAAAATGACGTAACAAGGGTACACATTTATGAGCGAGAATTACACAGCAGGCCCGACAATACTTTCTGTTCTACAGTAAAAGCAGTATAATGCTCTCATCACTTTGTTTCCTAGTGCTCATCAGCAATTACAAACACAAGAGAAAAAAACTCTGTTCCTCATTCCAGAAGTTCAAACCCAACCCAACTCAAGCCCAACACCTTTTCAACAAGTTGTTTGAATATTCTTTGCTATTACCTCATTTTATTTCAGGTCTGCACTTTCTCATTTTCATTGTTATCACAAATCAGAACTGACACAAGAATATAGGAAGAATTTTGTATTGTCGCATTATATTAGCGAAGAAGGAAGAAATGGCACACATAGTATGTTCTCTTTCTCTATAAATCTTGCAATAGAGTCTGTGTGGAGTCTTGGGTCTGTGTGCAGCATGCTCTAGACTTTTGTGAAATCTGCAGAAATAGGCAGAAACAGGCTTGAAAAATCTCACCTAATTGCAAAGATGCATTCTTTGTGAACGGGTAGTTAAGGATGGGTAGGTAGTTAAATAGCTTGGAAAGGGGGAGGAAAGTTTGTAAGAGTTGTTAAAATTTGGGTTGGTATCTTTATCACTCTAAGGAACATTGTCTTTTTCTTGAAATAAAACTTTTCTCTTTGGATATCTTCCATTCTGCAAAATGAGAACAATTATATTTGAATATATGTAGGGAGACAACTATAAATATCAACTATTTAATGAAGCAAACAACCTTCTCACTAGTGAAGTACATATAAAAATATTGAATAGATGTTTTACATAATATTTATTTGTTTGCTTTCAAAATTGTCTATGACCTATTTCCTCCCTTTCTGCTGTAACACACGTTATTAAATCTAGCCTTACTGTTCTTCAGTAGTTTTATTCTATTATCTTCAATACTCCACAATGAACTGGAATGTAATTGCCATATTCATATACTATTTTCACTAAGAAAATTGTTTTTCTGAGACTTGCTCAAGCTTCAAACTTGTGCTAATGCTAAAAGTCTATATCTGAAATTATTTCTATAGTGAAGACTGATAAGGACTGTTGTATTTAGAAGTCTAACTGAATGACTTATTGTATTTATAAGAAAAAATAAGATACCATGTTAGATGAGACAAATGAGTGTAGTTGTACCAAAGTCAGTTAAAGTACATGAATTTTGTAACTGTGACTGGGGGTAACATTCAAGCATCAGAGTATAAAACCAAATACTGATGTCAAGCAAGAAGATGGCTGAAAGATAATTCTACTTTGGAGTACAAACAGACTTCAATGGTGTCCAGTCTCACCCACCCTTATTATTGCTATTCAATAACTGAAAAGAAAAATAAATATCTAACTCTAGTATCCTTTATTAGAAGTATGAATCTTATGGAATAAAACACCAAGCCAAACCAATAAAAGAGTTAAAAACATAAGTGATCCAAAAGGGAGACACGCTTCTTTGCATGTGTTGCATCTGAATATATATAGACATATGTACCAGAGAACTGGAAATTCCTGTGATGGGAATGTTTTGAAGACTGACAAAGCTGAATTTTAAACTGTAAAACTTTATTACATTAATTTGTCATCAGCATTTTTCATTCCAGTTTTCATTCTTCATTAATCATCATCATAATCTGTACAAAATTGTTGGACTTTACCAGTTACATTTTAACTTTTTTGTGAGGACGCACCACCATGGTGCCACATGGTTAGCACTGATGGCTGGGACTTTCTGTAGCTTTGTCTAATGGTTGCCATACTATGAAAGAGGTTCTAGAAGTATGCTTCAGTCTTTCTCATCCTTGTTCTCATCAATAAAAAATTTTCAAGCTCATGTACATGTTGAACCCTGAGTTTTGCAATTCAGAGCACATTCGATTATAAGGTGCTTTATATTCAACCAGTGCTATTCAAGAACCGTATTTTAAATCAGTCGTAACTTATCAAGGCAATTTATACTGCCTTCCTACAAGTGTGGAAATGATTTACAGTAAGAGTCTTTAACTCACAAAATGGCTAAATGAGTTTTCTGCTCTAGAAGTGCTTAAATCATTCTACTTTCTCCATTTATGAAATAATTTATGTTTTCAGGCACACAAATATAGTAGCATCAAAATCTGTTAATTGTGGTATCTCTTTTTACATGTTCTTTATTTACATCCCTTTTTGGTTTAATCTTTTTTATTGCCTTTCAAAATTCTTTTTCACATTATAGCTGTATTTATTGTCGGCAGTCCTATCTACATCACTATTATTGTTCATTACTTGTCAATTGCATGGTTTGCTATGCCTTTTAAGAGCTTTTTTTCTAATAGCTGACTTTTTGGGAAGAAATATCAGTGCAAATTGTACTGCATTGGTGGAATGCAACTAAGGACATAGTCTTGTGTTTGTTTTTCTGCAAATATTAATTTCATAAATTATCTATTCAAAAATGCAGACAAGAAACAAAGTCATTTTCTTCATTCTGAAGATGGAAAACTAGAGTAGAAACCTACTAAGCTACTTCACCAAGGTCATGAATTGACTCTCCTGCATCCCACCTTGCTGATTTATCCAGATCATCCTTCACTTTTGAATACTTTACCTGTAGTATGGCTTTGTTGACTTTGCCTTGTGGCCTCATCAAACACATGAAACATTTTTTTGCCCTCTTGCAAGTCTCAAGCACAATGCTGTCTAACTCTCCTGGTCATTTTTCTGTATATTTGTCTAGGTTTGGTGGACAAGATTTTGGTTAATAAATTGTGGATACAGGGGTATTAAAGAAATGAGAATTCATTATGAGGTAGGAAAAAATTAACTTAAAAAATATTAAAATATCAAAAACTCAATGAATAAAACTCAACAACTACTTCCCAAAAACTTAAAAATGACTTGCTAACACACTTACATACCAATTCTACTTCTTGCTAGGCCAATAACAAAAACAAACAAACAAACAAACAAAAACTTATTGCTCGTTTCAATATCTGAAGGTGCAGTTGATCTGAGGTAGATGGCAGGGGGCGCTGATGGCCATTGGGGCAGCAGCGGTGGTGGATGGAAGATATGCTCTTGTAGTATTTAGCTGGTTAATGTCTAGAAGTATGTCATCAAAGTGAAGGGGCAGCCTGCAGAGCACGTGGTGATTTCCAAGATGGCGGGCAGTGGAAAACCTGAGCACCAAGCACTCTTTCTTTGATGACTTCCAGATGCAGAAGAGGGCCGAGACTAGTGAGTTGTCTGCTTAAGTAGTCTTCTGAATCTCTGCCCTGCACTCTTCTGTCAGTCTACCCTAAAAAGGGGTGGTCTCACTTTTCACTGAATTCTACTGGTGTCTCTGGTTCTACCCTGCCCTCGGCTCTGCCTCAACTCTGTCAAAGCACCATAGCGCCATCATGTGTTGCCACCATGCCACTCGCCGCCAGCAATCTAACTGGCTATGGCTCCTGTGGGCCCCCTGCCAGGCCCTACAACCGCTGTTTGCGGGGCACTAAGCAAGCTCTGCTGCTCCGAGCCCCAAGCCCTCACCAGCACTGCCGCCTGCCGCCACGGGGAACACCAGTGTGCAACCGCTGCTCCTCCAGGCCTGGGCAGCACCAGATCATCAGAGGCACTGGGACACCAAGCAGAGCGCTTGACTCCCACCAGCCTTGGGACAGGGACTGGGAACAGGATTGGGACCGTCCCCAGCACTGACTCTGCCACCAGGTGCCCACTGCCCTGCAAGCCACGGCAATCCCCCGTCCAAGGAAAGGGATCTGGCCGAAAAAACATGGCAAATGTCACGCACATCCACCGGGACCGTCAACCGCAGCTGCACCAGCGTGGGTGGCGCAGGGAAGCACAACCACATGACCGCCAGCAGGCTACTGACCAACAGGTTGAAGCGGGTCCACCCGCCAGCACCGGCGCGCGCCTTGTGCGTCTCCACTTTGTGCTGCACTCACCCCCTTTATTTAACCCCTTTTTAATTTAACATGGGGAAAGTTTTCCCAGCCTTAGCCAACCCATGACAATATTGATGCTAAGAATGCCTATGTAGAAGCAAGAATCACACCAAAGTTTCTAAGTTGTAAATCTTTATGTCACATATTGAACAATGTTTGCAAACACATTGAATAGTAAGATTTCTTAAACTTATTCTATATACATATATACTATATATATATATGCAGCACAAGCAACTACATGAGCTTCTTTATTTCAGTGGTAAGGAAAAAATAAAAATGCTCCCTGCAAGAAAACTGTATCAAATGTTCATAAGCCTTAAAAATATGATTTGATAGTGTTTAAATAATGTAATCACAATGTCGTGAAGATGTGTCATAAATTTTGTTGTGGCTTATAGAGTATAAGCTAGAATTTTCTTCTTTATAGTCTTGCTTGTCAGTACTCTTTCAGGAATTTTTAAATATGTGATAAATATCAGATACCTTTACAGAATGTGAATTACATTAAGAACACATATAGCTGAAAGCAAAATTGGGACATCACTCTTTGTATTTGTTACAGAAGTGAAATGGTTAAGTTTATAGAAACATTATAGCTAAACTTTTCAAAAAGATTTGATGTTTTGTCAATATTGATTCAGGTTTCTCAGTGAAGTAAAAAGTAATATAATTCTGTAGCTTTAAGGACATGAAAAAAAGATGTTTGATTCTTCCATTATCCAATGACAGTTATTATGGAGCAAGGAATAAAAATGGCAATTATATTCTTGCTTTATAGAGGAAAGAGAAGGAAAAAGAAACTGTTCTAAGATTTACAGAGTTGACATATTAGAGCTGAAATATGCAAGATACAGGAAGTGCAATGATTGGTTTCACAGCCCTGTTTCCAGAAGCACAGGTGTTAACCCATAATATTTGTATTCAGTAATTGAAACTAATATGAAGTGATGTTTAGCTATATTGAATGAATAAGGGTATCCAAAACTGTTATATACATTAGGAAATGGTATAGTTGTATATCCATTAATGTGCAAAGTAGATTTAAAGAGATAAAAAGAGCCTGCAGACACTTTTCAAATATCTTGTTTCTACTTAGATTAAATTTAAATGCAATAAAGTGTTTCCCAAACACTCAAACACAACTTCATACTTTTGTACCTGCAGATAATAGTTGCTCAGATAGTGTTTTTTTCTTTTTCAGTACTTTATTTTCACATGCTTATATTTCAGAGACAGAAAGCACATTTGTGCAAAATTTATTTTTCAGTCTGTGAGAAAAAACCTGCTCGGGATTTTTTAAACTCTTATTCATGATAAACATATTTTTTGTTGCATCAATGGCATTTTATCTCTGTGATTTCAGACATAAACCCCCACAATAATATGTGTACATTTAATTTAGAACAACACTTCCTTTCCAATAAAAAAAATAATTCTGTTATTTATTGTTTTCTCTTCTGTTGATGTTGTTGGTTTGGGGTTTTGGTTGTTTTTTTAAGACAGTCTCTAGATATGTGTTAGAAAATGGCAATGAGAATATGTTAGCTGTTCTTGTTTCTTGCAACATAGCAAAATATTTTGTCAAATAGTTTTTTAATGCTAATAAAACATCACCTATGGATGTAGTTTTACTAAGAAGGCTGCCTACTTTTTCATTCCAGTGACAGAAATAATTAATTTTTTATTAGATTGTCTTTGTTTTAGGGGTTCTAAACTTATTTGTACATAAATGCAATGTTGAAAATGATATTTTAATATAGATCTTTGGAATATAAAATCCATGTCAATAAAAGATAAAGTACATAAATTGTTCTTTATTTCTCAAGTGATCTAGCTGAAGACAATAGTAGTGTTAGGCATTTTCAAGCTGAAAGGCAAGTTAGAGATGAAAAACTGTTTCTTATAAATGGTTATTCAAGTGGCATCTATTTTCACATTTCACATCTGCCTTTGTAGTACAGTGCAATTGTTACTCTTTTAGGCAGCTCTATGCTAGTTTGGTAATTTATAATATCTCCTGTGGAAATTCACATTAAGTATTTTTTCTCAGGCAGATAACAGAAACTCTCTCCTCTGGTAAAACTTCTTCCTTCTGGCATGCTAAAACCAAAATTTCCCTCAAATTTCTGAATGATTTTTTTGACCACTAGATCTTAGAATATTCACTTAGAATACCTGTTTTATTGTCAGCGAATACTGTCCTCCTAGCTTCTCACCAGGATCACAATTCACTTCCCATTGTGGGTTGGTTAAGCCATGTATGATCTATGTCAAATGAACCACAGCCATTGAGCAAATACCTGCTCTCAGGCTTGAAATGTATAGCCCGATGTCATCCCAAAGGGCCTCTCCTCTACCTTGCACATAGCACTTCCAGAAGACAAATTAACATCATAGCACTTTACCTTAATTGCAGAAATTAAATTTCTCTTTAAATGGTAGTTTTCTTTGGGGTTCTTTTTTTTCCTCAGGGAAATATACTTCCTTGAAGAGTTCTTTTGGTGCCTGAATTGGTTTTGGCCTTCTTCAGAATAGGCTGTGACCAATCTTTTGTGACTGGTGACACTGCAGTGGCAGATAGAGACTTAACCTTATTTTCCTGTGAAACATCTAGAAGATATGCTGCACAGTTTAACAAGAGTATCATAACTAGACTAGGAAGAATGAGGAAAAACAGGGATCCTGTTTCTTATTACTACCATAAGCAATCATAAGGTTTTTATTTCAAACAGCATACAGCAGCTAGCATGTGTGCTACACCTTTTACTAGGGTCCTATCAGTAGTCTAACTCTTTAAATAATTCTGTGCTCTGAACATTAATTCATTGAATTTTATCAGGTTGAACATGTCCTATTACGTCAGAAAGAAAAGTGAAGATAGACATCAGTGAAAAATGTAAAAATAGAGAAGGGTAAATATCTAGTTCTACAAAATACTCTTTCAAGCAAAATGCACAGTGATTTTCATTTTGCAGAAGACAACATAGTCTAATGCCTGATCTACAGCAGTGTCATGGAAACAGGGTAGTTTTGCCTGACTCTTGGATAGGGGAAATTTTCTCAACTCTTAGTAATTTATTTGACTGTCAGTGACACTGGGAAACCAAAACCCTTTAATGCCCAACCAGTCCACTAGTGTCCCATATGTGAGGGATATTCACCAATAGATTCACCAATCAGATGGTATGGTGAATTTGCCCCTTCAGGTGGGAGCCTGAATCAGTTGAGGAGGGGACCTCTCAATGTGTTCCCAAATGTGTAATTCAACCATTGATGAAAACTTTTAGCACCTTGTCTTCAGGACAGCTGGTCCCTGAGCTAGTAGATGGGCTCAGGGAGCAGTATAGCCCTCCTGTAATCCAGGAGGAAGCAGTTAGAGACATGCTGAGCCACTTGGATCCTCACAAGTCCATGAGACCAGATATGATGAATTCTACGGTGATAAGAGAGCTGGCACATGAGCTCACCAAGACATTCTCCATCATTTATCATCAGTCCTGGCTCACTGGTGAGGTCTCAGATGACTGGAAATCGGCCAATGTGATGCCAATCCACAAGGAGGGCTGGAAGGGGGATCCAAGAAATAACAGGCCCTGTCGGCCTCACCTTGGTGCCAGGCAGGATTATGGAACAGAACAACTTGAGTGTGATCACATGGCACCTACAGGATGGCCAAGAAATCAGACCCAGCCACCATGGGTTTAGGAGGGGCAAGTAATGCCTGATCAACCTGATCTTCTTTTATGATCAGGGGACCCAGCTGGTGGATGCAGGGAAGGTTGTGGATGTAGTCTATTTGGACTTCAGCAAAGCCTTTAACACCGTCTCCCATAGCAAACTCCTGGAAAAGCTGGCAGCCGTGGCTTCGACAGGTTTACTCTTTGCTGTATTAAGAACTGTCTGGATGGCCAAGCCCAGAGAGGGTGATGAATGGTGCTGCACCCAATTGGCAGCCGGTCACTAACGGTGCCCCCCAGGGATCAGTGTTGGGTCCAATTCTGTTTAATATCTTTACTGATGATGTGGATGAGGGGATTGAGTCTACTATTAGTAAGTTTGCAGATGTCACCAAGTTGGTAGCAAGTATTGATCTCTTAGAGCAGGGGTCTTCTAACTATGGCCCGTGGGCCGGATATGGCCCCCCAAGATCCTCAATCCGGCCTGCTGGTATTTACAGAACCCCACAACCTCTGTCCTGTCTGCGGTCTTCTTTTGGACGGGGACATCCCTTGTCCCTTCACAGTCCTGGCAGACGGCTATCTGCGGGGCTGGCGCAGTGGGACGGGATGGGGAGGCAGATTGGGGGCCTCTCCCCCAGGCTTCCCCGTGTGGGTGGCTCCAGCAGTGGCAGGAGGGCACGGGAGGCAAGGCGCGGTTCCCAGCCCACAGCCGGCAGAGGGCAGTCCCGGGGCCGGTGGTGCCGTGCATGGTGCATGGTGCTGCTGCAGCTCCAATGCAAGCTGCTGTGTGGCCGCCGCAGTTCCGGCGTGGTGGGTGGCGTGGCGTTGGAGCACACGGCCCCGTGCCGCCTGGGGAGGGGGCCAGCTTGGGGTCCCCTGGTCCCGACGCGGGCAGCAGCCCTGGGAGCATGGCCGCGGGGGCACCCCGGTGACCCCCCCTCTGTCCCAGGGGGTCCCTCCTGTGGGGTATTCCAAGAAAAGTGGACTTCTGATTATTTTTTCACAGAGTACAAAGAAAGAGCTGTTTGTCTGATATGCCAGCATTCAGTGTCTGTGTTCAAGGAATACAATTTGCGTTGACACTATGAAACTCAAAGCTGAATATGATTCTTTGGTTGGATAAGTGAGAAAAGATAAAATATCAAGACTGAAACATGGATTGACAACTCAGCAAAATACTTTTGTGAAGCAAAAGCAGCTCAATATATCACTTCGAGCGAGCTATCAAGTTGCCAAACTCCTAGCACGCACTGGCAGAGCATTCATAGAGGGAGAATTTGTTAAAGAATGCCTTCTTTCTGCTGCCAAAGAGATGTGTCCAGAGAAGACGGATTTATTTAGTACAGTGAGTCTTTCAGGGCCTACAATTACATGAAGGATTGAAGAAATGGGGGAAAATCTGAATCTGCAGTTGCAAAACTC
>VXBA01005822.1:54497-169330 GCA_013399895.1 Serilophus lunatus | reverse complement strand
TCGGGGGCATCGCCCGGGGCTGGCACGGTCCGGCTCCTCCGGGCGGGCAGGGGGGGCCGGCCCAGCAGCAGGTTCGGTGCCAGCCCCTGGCGAGGGCGCAGCGCCCCTCGGGGCGCGGGCAGCTGCTGGGCCCCGTGTCGCTGAAGGACAGAGAGAAGCCCAGCCCCGGGAGCCGCGTCCGTCGCTGCTGGCGGGCTCGGCTCCGCGCCGTCCTTTGGGGACGAGTTCGGGGCTCAACACGGACGGGCAGTTTTGGCTGGGCAATGGTCTCTAGTGGGGTCCTTTCCTGACCCCAGTGCCTCCTTTCAGGCACACAGCCCTGCACAGAGGCCGGACCCTGCAAGAGGCATTGGGTGCCACGGACCACGAGCACATTTCACCGGGACAATAATGTTAGCTTTCTCTTTTTTCCCGAGGAGTCCTTTGCACACACTGCAGACGTTTGCAATGAATATAACCCTTTCAGATGATGAAGTGACATGCTGTAAAATATCAGCCTTGCTGAAGCATTTTCTGTGTATTTTTTCCGACCTAGACTCATATTCATGTCAACTGTCCGTGATGCAGTGCTATAATATTCAAATTTTTGGTAGCCAATTGCTTTTGATATTTATATCCATTTTAAGAGAATCACAATGAATAAATGTGCCCAGCTCAAACTTTATGCAAAATAAGCTATGTGTAAATCAGTAAATCATTAATACAATGAAAAATTTCCAAAGGCTGAAGACTGGATTGCATTTCAAACTTTCATCTGCTTTATGTATTTCAGAAGCCACTGAAGGAGAAAACACATAGTGTGTGATAACCTGGGGTCCCCATCCCTGACCACTCACCCAGCAGCGTGGCTCCTGCTTGATCAAATGATCTTTGTACACCGAGGCATTTTGCATAGACTGAGCTCTGGGCTTCTGCTTAACAAAAGTCGAATTTAAAGGCTGGGAGCAGCAAACAGCGTAGGAAGATGAGAAATTCCCACGTAACTCCTTCCTTAGCAACTCCCAACTCCACAAGGGAGAGCCAGGTGGCAAAGTTCTCTTTTATTAAACAACGTGAAGGGAGTGAAAGCAAAGGAGAGGGCTGAGCTGAGTGAAGAGGACAGGAGGGATGAAGGTGCCTGTGCAAACACTGAGCTGCACATGCATATTTGCAGGGAACAGGGAACAGGAGCAGGGAACAGGAGCAGGGAACAGGGAGCAGGGAACAGGGAACAGGGAGCAGGAGCAGGGAACAGGGAACAGGGAACAGGAGCAGGGAACAGGGAGCAGGGAACAGGGAGCAGGAGCAGGGAACAGGAGCAGGGAACAGGAGCAGGGAACAGGGAGCAGGAGCAGGGAACAGGAGCAGGGAACAGGAGCAGGGCCCAGGGCTTTGCTGTTCCTTGGGGATGGTCTGGGACTCGTGGCCAGGTCGGGTCAGGACCTCTGGACACCAGGAAGGTGCCTCACACGTGGGTGTCCTGCACTGAGGGAACCAGCCCCTGCTCGTGGCCAGGCCTGTCTCAGGTGACACTGGTGAGTGGAAACCACTGGATCAAACACTGGGTCAGGGTCTGCACCATTGCTGCAGCAAGGAGGGACAGCAGCACTGCAGTGAGGGAAGGACAGCAGCTGAAAGGAGGCCAAGAGTCAGTTCTTCTCAGGGTAAACTCTGTCTGTGAGTGTGAAACTACCCTCAGGAGAGGCAGCATTTCCCAGAAGTTTTAGCATTTTGTCTAAATTGTCCTTCTGTAGGACTAGAGCACAGATAATAAGGTTTCAGAACTTTTTGGAGGGCTATACCTTTTGGCAAATTCTTATTGTTGCTCATCTAAACTTGCAGAATTCTTAATTTAATGAGTGTCAGTTAACAAGTTAGTGGCTGGGACAGCAGTAAATTTATCCATAAAACCAGAGAGGAAGAAAACTAGAGAATGAACCCTGGAAAACAGTTCATACAGATGTGTGAGGTACCCTCGCTGTGATGGACTTCAGTCACATACAGTCCTGTAATTATTGGAAAATTGTCCAGAAATATGTTCCCATGAGAGAAAAATGAATGCAAACAATGCTACTGTGATCTTTTATTGAATCAATGAAATTTAGATTAGGCAGTCACTAAATTCCTGTTTACACAACAGACCTCAATGGCTCCAAAGGAAGCACTCCAATGTATTCAACAAATAATCTCTTTTTATGAAAGCCCCATAAGATGCATTTACATAATCCCCACTTAAAAAAGCCATATCAGCTCGAAAGTTCTTCAGCTCAGAGATACTCCCCAGGGGATTAAAAGTATCAAACAAAACAAAGGGAAGTAAAATGTACACACACATCCACCAACACACACTCCAGGATTAACACAGGCAGGAGGCAGCAGGGATAACCCCCCAGCCCTCCTCACCCTCCTCCACCTCCACCAAGCTTTGTGATGTGCTCAGACACGAACACATGCACCTGCCCAGCTCTGCAGGTTCCTCGGGGCACGTGTGTGGCACCTCAGGGTCTCTGCATCACATTCCTCCAGCTCTCCTGGCCCTTTTTGACACAAATTGGCTCATCCTGTATGTCCAGTAAGGAGCACAATGAAACACACAGTCTGTGCTCATGTTTTGAGGTGTATGGAGCTGCTTTAGAAAGCAGATGAGCTGACACAGACCCGGTGGCTCATGCATTTTATTCATACTCAAGAGGACTGGACAGTTGCTGATATTCTCCTGTGATGGATGTGGCATTTTGCTGTTGAGGTGCTGTCCTTGAGATAAGTGGTACAACAGGGTATGGGTCTGCACCAAGCATGTTAATGTTGCTCAAGGGTTTGAATTAAAAAAAAGCTGTTCTTCACTGTAGAAAACGAGCTGTCTCTGAAAAGCTGATTATCCAGAAGTGCAAATTTTGGATACTGATTTCTTACCTTCTTTAATTTTACCCTGTCTTGACAACTGTGCCTTATTTAGGAACAAAATGCTACAGGTCTTGTCTGGTGAAGCTCCACTTTTGCAATTCTAGTGATTGGGTAAAATGTATCCTGGATTCAGTCAAAATAGGAAAGGGAAAATGCTGAAGAACTCACTTCCAGCTTCAGAGAAATGCCTTTACTGCCTGCATGTTCTGAATTCTCTGTGTGTGTCTTTTGCTTCAAACTCTTTGATTAGCATTTATAATATAAATGAGGACCCATAAGCACAGAACTGTTGGTATTTACCCTCAGTGAATGGCAGCGTTCAGGTTCTGTGGAGCTTTGTGTGCCCAAAACTCCTGGTCTCCCCAGGCTCCCCTGCTGTTGGCTCTGCGGGGCTGCAGGCTCTGCACAGAGACGGGGTTTCTCTCCTTTGCTGGGGTCAGGCAGGGACCAGCAATTTCACTCTGTGTGTTCCCAGCTCAGTTCCACCTTGACAATTAGGCTTTTGAGTTAACATTTCCATTTAATGACAATCTTTGCAGTTTACATAAAACAGCCACATTAACAGATCCTCAGTTTAGGACAGACAGGACCTGGGAGTGAGTGTGGCAGGGGTTCAGCAAAAAAGATTATGCATTCAGCAGATAAAGGTGTCTATGGTTGTGACATTACTTGATCTTATCAGTGTAATAACTGGAGCAGGGAGCAGGAGGAGCCGTTATTTTGCTGGGGTGCAGTCCTGGGAGCTCAGCAATGGTCACACCCACAGCTGGGCAGGCTCAGGAGCTCTGCTGGGCTTGCTCCTCACAGGCTCTGCTGTGGACAGTGACTGAAGCCAGCAGAGGATTCTGCAGAGAAAGGGGAATTGAACAGGGAATGGTTATTTGGACATTTTCCAGTCCTGTTTGGTGTAGGAGGTGTGTGCTCCTTTGCTCACCCTGCTCCACGTGGGTTTCTCTGAGGATGCACAGTTCCAGAGCTGGTCCTTCCACAGTGCCAGGCCATTCCCAGGCTGCCTGTCCAAACTGGGATGTTTTGAGGAATGTACAGATGTAGAATTGGGAGGCAGAAGTTTTCCTTGTGGCAAGGCTGAAGTTCAAGGATTGGGAGACGAAGGGATGAATCCCTGTAATTTTGTTGTTGCTACAAATGATGCCTTGTTTAAACTCCCTGCCTCAGGCTTTGATCTGCTGCCCTGGTGCTGATCCATATATTGGACTCAAAGGGGTGTAAGTCATAGTGCATCATCAAAACCAAGAGTCCTTCCTATCTCCTGCCTGCACTGTCACTGTGTCATCATTCTTGCACTTTTGGTGGCTTGTCATCAGTCCTTTTGTGATGCCTGAGGCAGAGGGTGAGTTCAGAAGGGAGGAAGGCATCAGTTTTTAGTGACATTCACTTCTGGTGTGACTGTGTGCTTCTAGAGAACAGGAGTCAGGCCCCAGCCCTCAGAGCACTCTGCTCCTCCCTGCTCGTGCCCCAGGGAGCCCAACTCAGCTCGTGCTGGGAACAGGGACCTGGAACCCAGCTGCAGAGAGGGGAGGCTGCTGGTTCCATTCCCTGCAGGGAAAGGGAAGTGATGAGAACCCGGGGTAGAGGATCACACCTGGGGCAGCATCTCATTAACCATATGTGTTTTGTAATGATGATGCCACCAGTGAATTCCATTCCTTCATCTCTTTAAGCCAAGATCAATGATGAAAATATCCAGCCTAGTATGTTCTGAGGCTCATCTTTGAACAACTTACCCAGTAACTTCTCCTTGTGTGTTGCTTCCCAGCAGCCTCTGGGTTTCTGGCCTCCTTTTGGCCATTTTCATAATCATTTCAATAGTTCTGTTGACCTGTGCTTCCTTCAGCTCCCTGGAGAGCCCACAGGAGAGATGTGCAGAGTGGAAGCACCCTAACAGCTGAATGTGTAAGGTATCACCTGGCAGACAATGTTTTCCTGTGCCAACAAATGGCACTGAATGAGTGGAAAGCACTTGGGTGCTGCAGGGGACAGACCTTTTCAGTCAGGGACCAGCTGGGCCAGGCCCCACCACTGCTGGTGGGACAGGAGGAGCTGAGGGTGAGGAGCCTGCTCAGTGCCTTGGCAGGACCTTCCATCTGTGAGTCACAACTCTGCTGGAGCCACACCAGCCCTTTGGCCAGACAAGCTTTCCTTCATTAACTCTTTCCTGCAGGAGTCGCAGAAGCCAATTAATTACAACTTAGACTTTTTTCCATTAAGCTCCTCTGAGCTCCAGGGGAAGAGCCTTGGGACTCTACTCTGATCCTGTTGCCACTGACGCCTGTGAAAAGCTCTCCACAGACCTGGATGGGAACAGACCTTAATTCCATGTCTGCTCCCAGCCTGGGGCATGGCCACACTGTGCCACTGCCAGGGGGGCTGTGCCTCTGAGCACAGCTCCTCTTCCCCACCAGCTCTTGCTCAGGGAGATGCTTTGCTGGCAGAGAATGATTTTGGCTGGTCCCAGTGACAGTGGCCCCAGTGGCCACACTCTGTATTCATTACCAAAGCCTCGCTCCCCTCTCTGATCTCAAACTTCCATTCTGTTGCTCCCTGTAAAGACAAAGCTGAGCCTTCACCTTCCAAGCTGAATGGACTTTGGTCAGTTGAATTTTCAAAGGGAGCTCATTGCACCTGGAGTGACAGATATCACACTGACAGTTTTGCTCCTAGAAGAGAATTCTTCACAAGCAGGGACTAAGTCACAGCTCCACAAGGCTGGCAAGTGGCAGATCTCAGAAAAGAACTGTTCCTTAATCTCCTTTTCATCAACTCTCTGTGTTTCAGAGAAGTCAGAGGACTGAATGCAGGTTGCCCATGATCGACAAGGCAGGAGTGGGTCCTGCTTTGTTGCAAGAACAAAGATGCCATCACCTGGTGCAGCACTCCAGACATGTCTTTGCATGGGTTCTGAGGCCATAGCTCCCTGTACTCTGCACAAGCAGCTGTTGTTTTAATGTAAGGGCAGGTTGCTTGGGTATTTGGTGTGGAATAGGTGCAAGGTGATAAAAGAAGTGATATTTATACAGCATATGAAAATGCAACTGGTATTCTGGATGCAGAACAGCAGAGTTCAAAGTCAAATTTCTCTTTGTGGCCATGTGCTACAAGCAGCTCGTTGCTGAGGGCCCAGCACTTCTCAGACTGGTTACAGAACTGTCTCCTCTGAGCTCTGATCTGTGCCACAACTTGTATTTCTTGTCTTTTGTGCAGCTGCACTGTGGCCATCAGCCTCCCACTGCACTTGACAAGCCCTCAGGATCTGGACTTTCCCTTCGGCCATGGTGCAATGATGTGTCATCTCCTCAGTCTGACACTGAACACTTTTCTTCCCAGCCTCAATTGTTTGGGTCAGTATTTCTCATGACTTTGCCAACACAGCACAGAGGGCTTGCTTGGTGTCCCAGCCCCTGAGTGTCAGTAAATGCACAGCAGGTGAGAGCTGCACAGCCTCCCTGGTGGAAATGAGGCTCCACTTGCTTTCCACACACTGTACATCCCCAAAATCACTGGTTCAGGGGCTCTGCTTGTTCCTGAGAACACAGAGAGCACCCTCCTGCCAGCCTGCCCTGCTCACAGCTCAGCCCCACTGCTGGCTGCATGGCACAGAGGGCAGGTTTGGGCACCTGCTACAGCTCTTATCTGGGCCAGGCAGGACTCACAGCGTGGTAACACGGAGCCAGCAGCTGCCTCAGACAAAACAGCTGCTTGTTCCTGTCAGCACGGGGGGGTGGAGCACCAGTGACGTTTGCAGAAGAATTTTCTCTCCACATCAGGCAGTGAAACAGATTTTTGCTAGGACGTGTTCTTTTCAAAAGTCATTTTTTTATTTTCAAATTCTTATCCTGAGATCTTAAAGTTACATGTAGTAATGAGCCATAACATAAAAACTGCTCTGGTGTGGAAGTTTGCACACCCCCTCTGCTTGCACTGCTCCAGTGCTGCAACAGCTCTCCCCTGCACTAGGTAGTATTTTCATTAGATACTCAACCTCTGGTTCTGATTAAATAACTTGTATAATTAGATTGAGACATCTGCTTGTCCCTCTGGGAAGAAATCCCTTTCAGCACTGGACTAAGCCTGATTTGCTTAATTACCTTAGCAGTACTGTATTAATACAGTTTCTTGATGGCAAGAAGCTGTGATATTAGGTTTATTCCTCCTTGCTTTCACAATACTATAGTAAGACAGTCTAGGGATTAGGAAGCAGGCACTGAGC
The DNA here is from genome assembly GCA_013399895.1 of Serilophus lunatus. Taxonomy (NCBI): domain Eukaryota; kingdom Metazoa; phylum Chordata; class Aves; order Passeriformes; family Eurylaimidae; genus Serilophus; species Serilophus lunatus. Next base: position 162,219 of record VXBA01005822.1, on the reverse strand, counting down.
CCAGTTTTTCTCTCCTCTCTTCACTCATGCCACACTCTTCCCTCATTTTACTCATTAGAATATTCCCTGTTTTACCTGCCTCTGAATGCAGTTTCCAGGTTCTTTGTGGTACATGCCAGGATAATCTGTTCCCAGTGACTGCTCAGAGCACTGCAAGGGCTACTTGTGAGTAATTAAAGATCTCAGAGTTCTTTAGTGTTGGGAATTTCTATCAACAAATTATTGCTATTGGCACTGCTGTTCTCCAGTGCCCCCTGAGCAGAGCAGAGCCCACATGGGGATGGGCAAAGGGGAACGCAGGGAAAGGGGGGTGGGAGTGCACTGGGGTTTGCAGGCACCATTCTTTTCCTCTGGCACCTGCAGGGTCAAACATCTGCACTGCAAAGCTCCCCTGCAACCCCAGGAAACCCAGATCCTGTCCTTTGGTCCTTGACCAAAAGTGAAGAAACTCACATGTGCTGAAGAAAAAGTGACTGAAATTTGCCTCCGAGCTTGGGAAAAACCCCCATTCTCAGAAGAGGCAGGAGCTGCAGGGTGGAGCTGCCAGCAGACTGTCCATGGGATGCAGAGCCAGTGGTACTGACAGCAGCCCCTGGGCAGAGGGTCCTGCCAGGGCACCCCCAAGGCTCACCTCCCACTCCAAGCACCCCGAAATGCCACTGGCTTTGAGCTGATTGCTTAAACAGGCTGGTCTGGAGGCTCAGAAGCATTGCTGGTAATGGGCAGAACTCAAGCAGGAGCAAGAGCCACATTATGCAATAGAACGTTTTTCTATCAACAGCTGGAAATACCTAATAAGATGTAAATCATCTATTTGATAATCAATCCATCACAGAACTAGAGATTCAGGCTTCCCAGGGAAACTTCAATTCTCAGAGCCATGTATTTACTATTTATATGACTTGCCAGCCTATCTAAAGGCTCATCCTTTTCAGAATGCTCTGTGGGTAGCCAGAAGGTGCTTTCAGAAAGAATTGTCTGGGTGCTTTTCAAAGCACAAATATATTCAGTGCAGAGTTTAGTTGTAACACTACGTCTGTGAGGTTTAGAAAAAGGTGATGGGGGTGGAAATCACGGGGGAGGAGAGGAACAGGAACATGACATCCGATGCCTATAGGAGGTCAGGGCAAAGCTACCCTGTCCAGCAGCAGGAGGACTGTCAGGGCAGAGCTTGCACCAGAGCCCCTCCAGAACATTGTCCCAGGGCCTGACAGCTTGCAGAGATCTCCCATGACAGAAGTGAGTTTTGTTATTCAATAGCTGATAGTTTTTTTTCCCCTTTCATGACTTTATCCAGTTTATGGGTTTTTATTTCTGCAAACCTTCAGTGTGCACAACGTTCTGCAGCACAGATTTCTGCAGGTAAATGGCACACTGGACAAAGAGCCACCAGGAACCAGGACCAGTGAAAAAGTCACCTCTGAGTGACCCCTGCATGCTGTTAACTGTCCCAGAGACTGCTCACATTTGGTCCCACAGTCCTGTCCTCCCATGCTGAGGAGCCACAGTCTGTGGAGCTGTGCCTCCTGTGGATGCTGCTCTATAGGCCAGGTGGATCTGGATTCACATTTCTTAATATTTTCCGAGTGTATCAATTCTTTGTCAACAGAAAAATAATTGAATAATTTAACTGGACTTCTGTGTCCTGTGTTCCCAAGACTACTGGCCACCCAAAACAGCAGTCAGGAGAGAAATGCCTCCCAAGAGTCGAGCCTGGTGTGGGGCTCATACACTCCACTTGGAAAGATTTAAAGGCAGCAACACTGAGGAACAGCTTGTGGTGCCAGTGAGCTTTCTCACATTCCTCAGCACAGAGTCCAGGGCTGCTGCTTGGCCAGTGGTTCCTGTTTCAGCTGAGCAACATTTCATCTCCACTGGTTTCTTTTTAGGTCAGAAGGTGAGTCCAGGTTGGGTTTTGTCCTGAGTGCTTTTCATTCCTTGCAGCATGAAATACAGCTGGTTCCCTTTCAGGCAGGGCCATGTATCACGCCGTGCCCACGTGCAGGCCCAAGGTGTCCCTTGTTCATAGCCCTCATTTTCTGGTAGCACATTTGCACGGCTGAGCTGCCAGGGGCTGGCAGGCCAGAGCCGTGAGCAGGGGGCAGGCAGGGGGTGACCCTGCAGCCAGCAGTCACTTCGTGTTACGTGGCCCAAGAGGAACCGACCTGTCCACAGGCTGGGAAACAAAGGGCAGAGGAAAATCTGGAAAGAAAACCAAGACTTCTGGGTTCTGGAGGGGATATATATATATATATGTATTCGTGGTTCCTCACATCACTTTGGCTCTGTGACTGCTTAGCAGGTGCAGTGGTGACACCCAGCTCAGCGGGTCCTGTGCAGCCACCGTGTGTTGGGGACTGGCCGAGCTCTCAGGCACGTGTTGTCACCAGCAGTAACCCCCAGCTTGAGAGAAAGCAAACTGCTTTGTCAGAAGCTGCACAAACACTCCACACCTGGCTGCAAACAGATGCTGCCAGCTGCCAGCTGCTTGGGTTACTGCTGTTGTCATCAAATGAGTTGATGTGCCAGGAGCTGGAGTGTGTGTTTAAGGGAGACTTGTCATTTCCCTCACTGGTGTCCTCTGGGGACAAGAATTACCAGAGCATGTGGCAGGACATGGGGCAGCCCTGAAGCTTCCACCTGAAAAGGAAAGGGGCAGCACAATGTACACCTGTGCCTGGGAAAAAAGTGTCCTGGCAGCCACACAAAGCAGGTAGATCATGAGGAGGGGTCGATGGCCCCCTCTGCCTTCAGAGAGCTTCTGCAGGGAGGAGTGCTGAGCTAGGAGGTGACAGGCTGGCACAAGCCCTGTGCACTGCTGTGCTCTGCCATCCCTGCCCCTGAGCAGTGGTGGGACTTCGCTGCTCCCTGGGCCCACAGGAGTGACCCCATCACCAGGGAGAGCCTGGGCAGCGTTGGATCCAATTGCACAAAGCTGGATCATGTATCACAAAACCAGCTTTGCTTGGGTAATCCTCTGATTGATCTTAAGGTCATGCTGAGACTGAAAGACTATTAAGAGATTTGTGCCGGCAGCCCCTCTGAGCACAGGAACCATCTCTCCTGCTGTGCACCTGAAATGTCCCAGCCATGGCTCAAGCCCCTTCAAGCACAGGTCAGCCCTTAGATCCTGCACTCGAGTTCTACCAACTTCCTTTTTGCTGGAGTTCCATTCACTCCCACAAAAGGGGCCCCACTGGTGGCAGTTCCAGCCCAGCTCTGCAGGCACTGGCTGCAGCCAGGCACTCACAGGGACACCCTGTCTGGGCTGGGCTGCTGCTCCCTGGGCTGCCCCTGAGGGTGCAGAGGGTCTCTCATCACAGCCTTTGGGAATTGCAGCTCAGGATGCTTTGGGTTTGCCTGTGTTTTTCTCCTTGATCCTCGAATCTCACCGTTAGAAGTTCCCTTCCCCGCTGGTGTTGCCTTGTGCTCAGCCTGGCAGGAGCCCTGCAACATACCCTTGGTGTTCCTTCTTTGCCTTCTTCAGCATCCCCAGCCCAGCTTGGACTGGGTGCAATGTGCTGAGTGTGCAGACCTGAAACGCTTGCTCTTGCCTTTGAGTGCTCATGTGCCTGCCTGTTTTTCCCAGCACCTGCCTCCTCATGTCCAGATTCAAACTGCAGATAATGCAGCCCTGCTAGCCTCCTGGGCAGGGCTGTGTGTGCTGGGAGAAATGCTGCCCTTGAACGCTGGGTGTGAGTCTGTGGGATTCCTCGGATACTTTCTGCCACTGGGATTGTCTGGAAGATGCTGAAGTCTGACAGTCAGTTCCAGATATCTCAAGTTCACCCCAAATATTTTGCCTTGGCAACTGCCTGGCAGGCCACTGTCGTGGATAAAGTGAACCAAGACACAAGCAGTGATGTCTTCTCCTCTGGTTGGTCACCTCCTTCACTGAAGAGTCTCTCCAAGGAGACATTTCCAAGTAGCTCTGACCACTGCTTCACTCCCAGACTCTGCCCAGGGCCTGGAGACTCTGGTGAGCCCCTGGCACATCTGGCAGGAAAAGGCACCCAGCAGAGCCCATCCCGAGCACAGACTGGTGCTGGGCCCAGATGTCTCTGAGTACAGGCTGGACATACTTGGCTGTGGTGGATTAAGGCTGAGGCACACAGCAAAAGCAGATCCCAGACCTCTCCCTGGCGCTGGCAGACTGCTCCCTGGTGGCTTTGCCCCCAGGAGGGCGTTTGAGGCCAGGCTGTAAGTGGAGCAGGGAGATAAATTCTCCTGGATTTGCCTCAGCTGCAGATGTGAAAGCCTTGGGCTGCACCCAGTCTGTGCCCTCCCGAGCCTCGCCACCCAGTCTGCTTCCTGGGCATAAAGGCTTGGTGCTGCACCAGGGCGGCAGAGCAGGGCACACGGGGGGCTTTGAGTCCTTCAGGTGCTGCTGCCAGACCCACCCTGCCCAGCCCAGGGTGCCAGGGGAGCCGGGTGATGCTCAGTCCAGGTCCCGGGGCACACCCGTGCACAGTGCAAGAGACCCACCACAGACTACAAGCTCAGCCAAATGAAAAGGAAGTTTATTAGAGCACCTTGAAAGAGGATGGAAAACTCAGGGGAGGGCTCTTAAAGTGCCAGAGGCCTTCAAGTGAAAAGATCCCAAGCGAAGACCTGCTTGTAAAGCACCAAACTCTTTATCTGGTTTAATGCCTAGCCCTGTCCCTGCTGCAGGGCTGAGGGCAGCCACAGACCTGCTGCTGTGACTTCAGGGGTGCTCATACCAGGACAAGGAGCACAGGATGGGGCTGGAGCTCTGACAGGAGTCCCACCAGGGGAACACTAAAGCACAAGGTTTGGGGGGTTTTCAATGAGCACAAAAAGCAACTTTGCTGCTTGTGAGGATGACTAGGAAAGGGAGAAGCAAGAGATGGCAAACTTCTCAGCCTGATACCAGTTCCACATGACACAGTGGAGTAAATAGTGTGAAACTCCTGGAAACAAGGTCTGACAACGACTGTGTAACAGGGGCTTATTAAAAGTAGGTTGTGCCAAGCAAGTCCAGAACTCTTCTTCGCTTGAGACACTGGCTTTGCAGATGATAGAATTAATTTTTATTGCAACAAATCAGTTGATATAATGCTGCATAATGAGCTTAACTGAACTTTGTTCAGGCAACTGAACAAAGCAGTCCCCAAGGAACAGAGCAGGGGACTGGCAGTGGCAGTGCTGCACCCCTGGGGGGGCAGACTGACTCCACAGGATCCAGATCACAGACACATCCCCCTGGGGGGCAGAGAGGGACAGCAGGATTTCGTGAGCCTCTCTCTTCAAAAGATCAGTGGCCATGACAGGCTGAGAATCCGCTGGGATCATACAAGATGTTCCTGCTTTCTAAAGTAGTATGAGAACTGTGAAGCTGAAAGACAGGAATGTGGGCAGAGACCTGGTGGAACTCTGCTCTCAGCTGAGCAAAGCCCTGTTCATAACCTGAAACCCCTGAGGGAGGGAAGGGAGGCCGGTTCTGCTTTTGCTTAACCAGGGTCTCCTGCCATTACAGCATTATAATATCAAAGAACTTTGTGCTGAGAACTGGATACAGCAGCAAGTGCAGCTGCAAAAGAACCAAACCTGAAGATCTCAGTAGTGTTTGCTGCTGGAAGGTAGAATTTAAGCCACAGTCTGGAGAAACAAAGATTCAGGGGATAGGGTCAGTTCCTTGCAGTTAATGTGAATGTGCAGCAGGATGAGGAGAGGGAGGAGCAGGAGACACCAGCAGGAGAAGCACTGACCTGGAACTAGGGAAGGGAAAATTTAGGCTTGATGCAAGGGAAAAAAACCCAAACCAAAAAAACCCCAAAACTTTAAGAATGACTGGCATAAGAAACTCCTAGAGAGGGCTGGAAACAGTCACAGGAAATACTTAGGTGGAAGCCAGATGCAGTTTGAGCAGGGAAGTTGCCATGAGTGGCCTGGCTCAGAGGCTCTGGCACGTCCCAGTGGTCCATCCCAGTCAGCTCAGCCTCCCAGTCAGTCCCTGCTGGTGGCTCCCAAACAGCCCTGGGCACTCAGCCCCTCCACCAGCAAAATGGTGCCTCTGGTCATCTCATGGAGGCATCAGTTTCAGCAAGAACTCTTTGGGCATTTAACATCCTCATATTTAAAGGAGAACGGAGATGTGTTATTTATAAAACACTCTGGAAGGGTAACAGCCTATTCCCAGGAAAAATTTATTTGCAGCAAGCACCAGGTGCTGTTGTATTTTAATCTAAGTGAAGTGACTCTGGTGCCAGCTCCAGCGCTGATTATTTGCCATAAATCACACTCAGTCTTAGCATTGCCCCAGTCACACCAAGGCACCCCCCCCTCCTTGACTAACCCCCACTTAAACTCAATTGATCGTGTTCACCCAGACTTCCACCCAGCTGATCCCAGAGCCAGCCTTCAGCTGCATTGTTCTTCATTTATCACAAATACTTACAATTTCTATTTCCAATAGCCTCAAACTTCACACAGAAGGTAGTTCCTGTATGAGATGGATGAAAAAAATGCAAAGAACCAAATTGTATGGACTAAACCCCAAGTAACAAAAACTGTCTTGAAATAGAAACATTAATATAGAACCTTTTGTGCAATTAGGAGTAACCTCACTGACCCCTGGAATATTTTGCTGTCTGGCCTATCTCTCACGAGGCTGAATAACTTCAAACAGTTGAGAGTTGTCTGCACTTCTTATGGATGGAGCCAGACAACAGAAAGGAGTGAGCCAAGTGGCAACACAAACTTCAGTGAAGACATCATTCTACTCTGCTAGTGGACTAATGATGTTGGCTGAGAATGTGCATTCACCAAACTGCCCCTTTGGATTGTAATGAGTCAAATTCGATTTCTTATCATCAAACTTGGAGATGGCAGCCAGGAAAAATATCTGATTGAATGTTTAGTTGAACTATAGCACTGAATTGGTAAGTTTGCTGACTGTGGCTTGTCTCACTGTTTCTCCCCCAGTTTGAGGTCTTATGCCTCCACTTCAGGAATTAAGCAAGAGGCACATCTGGCAAACATGTTATTTTGGAGACTACACCAAAATAATTGAAGGAATTTGGACTTGGCCTAAAATCTCTGAGACCAGAGACTCTTGTTCCTGGCAGGATCCTGGGAGCAGTGCTTCCATATTTATTTAACAGTGATAATGCAGCAGTTTGTTAAAAACTGTGGAGGTTCTAATGGTTTCCAGGTTACACTCACAGTTGTGGTGGACCTCACTGTCTCCCCTGGGAGATGAACTGGAGGTTCCAGCCACAGCAGCCTGATAAAAACCCCCACCAGCAATAAACATCTTATCTTTGCACCTCCCCTCGTGCTCAGCTCCCTCCTGAAAGGGCTGTGTGAGGTCAGGAGGGGAACTCCTGCTTCCACCGTGGAGTTTCGGGACTGGGTCTGTCCACGCTCAGGAGTCCTCTGGGTCCTTCCCACCAAAGACTTGTTTGTTGTAGCCTCAGATGAATCTTTCCTATAACTGTGGTTAACCTCTTCCTATAGTTAGGCTTCTTATGATTCACCTATGCTAAATATTTCGCAATTAAACTCCCCCACAGAGCAAACCAAGCCTTTATTACATCTGCAGAAGGCCTCTTGGTCTGGCTGAACCGGGTCTTCTGCTTTTGTTCCCATGACTTTTTCCTAACGAGTTTGCAAGCTCTCATCCTTGGGTTGCTGCTGGGACCATAAGCTCTCATGAGATGGTTTTAAAATGCAGACAGAAAAGGGGGTGGTGCTGGCAGGGTGAGGTGGGGGTCTGCATCATGCAGGGCTCTATTCTTTGAGGCTGATGATTTGTTCTTTGATGAAAAGCAACACGAGATAGTTGAATCATGCATTCTCCTCTAGCAAAATGAGCCCCCAAAAGAGAGCAAGGTACATGTCCTGGGGTGTTGCTAAAATCACAAACATAAGTGACTGGCAAAAAGAGATGTATCATGGTGGAAAAAACCTCTGCCATGCAAACAGCTTCAAAAGCAAACACAGGAAAAGAAGGTTTAAAATGTTACATCTCATTAAAAGACAATTCTGAGTAAAACCCCAGTATTAGCAATATCTAATTATTGGTAAAATCTATTAGGCAAATGTTTTCTGTCCTGAAAGAGTACTCACAGTCTAGTAACAGTAGCTCAGTATTTCTATACGAGGGTTTAAAAGCTTTTCAATAAATTTAGGGGAAGAAAAGAATGGTTTAGTTCCAATTCTAAGCCAAAGTTTGCTGTGTAGTTAAAAAGAGTAAATGAACTTGTGGATGTGACTCCTCTGTTTCCTTCTCTCCCAGTGTCTTCTACACTTGAACAGCAGAGCACAGAACCTGAACACAGAGGCTTCATGTTTTATTAATGGTGTCCAATTCATTTCCTGTTTTCATGCTGATAACCTACTGAGGGAGAGGAAGGGAACTCAGGTGGCAAGACCTCAGATCCATTTTGCTTCTACCAATGAACAGTTCACAAGTGGGTATTTCACGAGCAAAATCTGCTGCATGCATTGCTTCCTCCTCTGGAAAGCTTCACTGGCATGGCTGGCACACAGCTCCCAAAGGCCAAATGTTTGCAAGGCAGGTTCTCTCCAAGGTGATAGCTTTTAGTGTTTGACTCAGTCAGTGCTCAGTGTTTATTTTCACTGCTGCTCTTTCTAAAGGACCAACCTCACAATGCACCAAATTACTGCCCCAGCAGAAATCTCCTGGTCAAACAGAATTCACATCAGCAATACCATTCCCTGTTTGCAGAAATGCCAGTTTGTTACCAGTCCTGCAAAATGGAGTGAAGACATCAGTGTTCCTCAAAGAATCCCCATTGTCCTATTCCTCAAGCTGGTGGCACACAAAAAGCCTGGGTCTCCTGGGACACTCCTGCAGCCAACACAAAACAACCCGAGAGAAAAAGAAAAGTTGAAATTCCCCAGTGATGCTTGTGCTGACCAGAGGTGCCTCAGTCTGTCTCAGCATTCCCTTAGAGCAGCAAATGCTGTAACAGCAGTGACTTGCCTTCAGCTGCTGCTTCCTACAAGACCCCTTGGCCCCTTTCCCGAGGAGAAGAAAGCCTTTCTCTTCACACCCGTGAGCAGCCGGTGTGGCCAAGCTCCCTGGCACTGGTGGGGCTGCACCACTGAGCTCCTGGGGTTTCTTTCAGGCCATTTTCCTTTGGAAGATAACCAGAACTGCACTGAGATTGTAACCTCCTCCATTGGCAGGCTGAGGTTTGTGCCTGGAGGTGCAAGTGCAAGTGTGTGGTCTTGGGTGTGGGGAAGAAAGGAGGAGGGTGGTGACCTGAATGTTGGAATGGAGTTCAGAGTAGAGGGGTTTTTTGTTATTATTTTTTTGTTTTGCCTTTTCTTGCATCGTGATCCCCAAGCATGAGAAAGCAGGAGTTCCCTGCCCCAGCAGTGATGGAGTGAAAGCACATCACCAAGGTGTCACCTGCTGCTTCATGGGACTCTTGGCTCATAATTTGAGGCCTTCCTCTGAAACCCTGAGTACTAGAAATAGGAGTTTTAGAATAGTATAGAAATTTTTACCAATGAAAATGGGGATTCTCAGGTAAGTGAGGCCTTACAGGTCTGTCCAATACACACAGACCTGTATGTTCCCACTGGAGACTCAATGCTCAACTTCTTTGAGTCTCAGTTACTTAGATCTGGACTGCCAGGGCTGGAAGAGAGATAGGACTGACTCCTATGCACTCTGAGGTGCTCTTAAACCATGGACAATGTTTTTTTGACATATTGCCCATCTCCAGCCATGGAGATTCCTCATGTTTTCATGCCTTCTCTTTAGTCATTCTTACTGTTCACTTCCACACGTGTATCATCTGAAAAAAGTCTCCCAGATTTCACTGAAAGCTTTGCTGCTGTTCAGTGTGTGCCTTCCACTGATCCTCATCCTTGGACACCTTGGATTTGACTTTTTTTTTCCAAAATCTGAATGGAAGGGTCGATTGCATTTTCAAGCAATGGAAGTAAAGTGGGAGGCAGCACAAAGGGTTAGAGGAGGTGGCATCGCTGAAGGTCCCAGGGGGCACAAAGACAAGAGCCCACATTCCATTCCCAGCACTAAGAGAGCTACTGCAGATAAAACTTTGGGGGTCGCCGGCTCACCCAAAGCAGCTGACGTTGCTGACAGACAGTTCTGTTCTCTTTTTGAAGTTTTACCCAGTGATGCCTTTCCCCCAGAGGGGGATGGCACCATATTGAAACACAGCAGCTGTTGGCTCCCCATACACATGGCCTGTGTATTCCCTTTTCCTTAACACACAAAACTGTGAATCCTGTGTGGAGGCAGCACATACAACAATAATCAGTGCAAGAAGTTTTCTGATAGAGGGGGAAAATTAATCAGGTTGAAATCACTGACCTTTATTTGTGGTCATCTGTCACTTTGAACACTTGTTATTCTCAGGTTGGACTGTAAGAGGAGGGATCTGTACCACTGAAAAGTGAAGAGCCACCAACTATCAAGACCTCACCAGGCACTGCAGACAGGTATTGTCATAGTGTGGCACGTTATGTAAGAACTCCTTCAATGCAAGTTACTCTGCATTCTTGGCAGCAGACCACATGAAATTTCCCCTTAGATGTTGATGGGATAAAAAAAAAAATATATATATGAAAATCACCTTATCATTTACAATGCAAATCTCAGAATGAAAGTTAGTAAATTAAACTGGAGATTCACCTAAATTAAGCTGGCATTCTATTCTGGTGCTTCAAACTCTGAAAACATTGCTGGCTGACAAAACCAGCCCTGGAATGATTAGCAAAAACCCTCCCTCAGAAGCAGCAGACAAGCAATCCCTTTGAACCTTCACAGCACATCATAAACGCTCAGCAGAGTTACAGTGTGGCAGTCCCAGTGCTATCAATTATTTACCCTTTTTCTGTTTACCTTCAGGCAGCAAGTAATTATTTTTAAATATTAATTTAGTTGTGTCATGTACAGTTTGTGGTTTAGCCCTGAGATCTGAGATACAGAAAAGCAAACTGCATCTCAAATCACATTTCGCTGGTGACGCATCGACAGTCGGGTCCCCACTCCAGCTACTCAGAGGCTGCACTCCTCTTCCCCCATCGTTAGAAACGGAATTCTCTGTTGCAGGAAAGTGAAGGCAATTTTCTTAATAGGAAAAGACACTTTTTTGTAGCCTGAAAGTCCCCGAAATTGAAAAATCTAAATAGGAGAATAATTTTTATTCTAAAAAGTTTGGCTTTTCAGATGAAGATTTTTCCTCTCCCCTCTTTGTTTCCCTCAGAATTTTCCCCAGAGTGTTTCTTTTTCTGTATCCTCAGCTAATTTAGGCTAAAGAGAATTGGCTGTTGTTTCTGCAGCCCTCAGAGAAAAAGGTCCTAGGGGACAAGGCTCACCTTCCTGCACTGGAAGCACCACTTCTTAGAACCCGGAAAGAGAGGACAGCTCTTGTCACCACCACAAGGATGCCTCTCCCCGAGGGACTGGTTCTTTTTACAAGTTCATACTAGAAAAAGATGCACTAATGTTGGTATCTCTGCATGAAGGCACAGGGATGTGCTCACAGAGGGACCCATGCAGTACCAAGCTTAGAGCAAAGTGCTGGTTGTACTGATGACACCAAGAATGGAACTACCTGAGAAAAAACATGTTCAAATGTTTTGGCAGTTTGGGATTCATTTTTATTCCACTGTTGCATTTTCAGCTTTTTCTTGACATAAGCTCTTGAAAAGAGCTTGGAAAAGACCTTGATTTTATCTGTGGCAGAATCAATGAGAAATCAAATGCTGACAATCAAACTTGGGTAACTTCACTGGTATTGCTGGTGTCGTGGCACTTGTTGGCACCAGCACGATTTACCACCCTGCTTGGTTCTGCACAACTGTAATAACACCAGAAGCAGCTCCTGACAAAGAACATGCAGTCACAGTTTGGAGTGAGCTGCTGGACTAGAAAACAAATATGAGAAAAACCAAAATAAAATTAATGTGTGCAGAGGATCAAGTGTGACCCCATTCCAGTTTGAATGTTTGTAAAATGACCTGGAGAATATCAGTGTTTCACGAAGAGAAAAACCACTTCTCTTGCAACAGAAGTGTCACAAAAGTGGCCATCAAAGCTGCAGCAAAATTGGGAAAACAGGACCAGAAATTCAGTGTCAGCCATTAAGGGAAATATGTTTGAAAGTGTCAGATCCCTGCAGGATTCAGCTCTCCAGACACAAGTGGTAAACAGTGTGGGCTTGTCTCAACCTGTAGATGCCTTCACAACACGACACAAACTGGAGCAGCAGAACTGGGCCTCCTGATCATTATTAAAATGAACGAACTTCCACAACTCCCATCTGATCCGTAGGCATTGTGTCAGTGTTTGCAGAGATCTCTGAGCTGGGCAAATGACCTCAGGTTTGTTGGCTTGGCTCCCATTCCCCTCTGCAGCAACAGTGACCAAGTGCTTCCTGGGCAGATGCCAAGTTTCTCTTAATCATGGTGAGGACATTTAAATCACATCATTTAACCAAGTCGTTTGTTCAAGGTGACTGAGGGGAACAGCTGAAGAGCCACGTTGTGTGTCAGCAATGGAGAGTCCACCAGGCACTGCCTGGGAGCAGTGAAGCAAAGAGGCAGAAAAGCCACAGCCCTCAAAAGTGAACCAGTTCTTTCAAAAGTGTGAGCTGAAGCTGAAGGACCGTGGAGCAGCTCTGGAGACAGCAGGGAGTGCGAGATCCCAGTGCTGTGCCCCGAGTGCAGCGTCCCTGCGTAACGTGCCATTGCTGGCAGTGTCGGGGCAGCAAAGGGACACTGGCTGCACCAGCAGCATCCAGGTTCAGCCCCTAACCCTGACCCAGCCCCTGTTGATGACTTTCCACAGATGGGAGTTTCGCAATAATTGAGGTGATGTGAAGCAAACGGGGGCGTCTGGGAGCCCAACACACTTTAGCTGTGACCTCTTATTTTTGGACACAATTTTCTACAGACAACTGAAGTGTCTGTCGGTGGAAGACCTTGTGTTCATGAGAGCCCCGTGATCCCTTCGTGCTTGAAGGGACATTCCCACCCTTTAAAGCTGTTCTGGTGTGTGTGATGTCGGCTGCTGGGCTGGTGCCAGAGGCAGGGGAGGGCTGAGGAGGAAGGTTGGGAGCGTGGCAGGGCCTGGCGGGGCAGGGTGGGGTGTGGCAGGGCGTGGCATGATGTGACAGGGGGTGTCACATCCTGGCGTGGTGGGGTGTGTCAGGGTGTGTCAGGGCGTGTCTGGTTGTGTCAGGGTGTGTCTGGGTGTGTCAGGGCGTGTCAGGGTGTGTCAGGGTGTGTCAGGGTGTGTCTGGGTGTGTCAGGGNGAGCCCCCCAGCCACCCCCTGTGCCCAAGGGTCCCCCCGGCCACCCCCTGTGCCAAAGCCCCCCCAGGCGCCCCCCGGGCACAGGGAGCCTTTGGGAGCTGGGGCAGCCCCGAGCTGGCGCTGGGATCCCCCCCGTGTGAAGATGGACTCTGGTGCCCACGGGCGGCTCCCAGGGCAGCCCAGAACACCGCGACGCGCAGAAATGGAGACGAACTGAGATTTGGAGCCCACGGGCAGAGATGAATGATTGAAACACTTGGCTTGTTAAAGCCAGAATGCTTTTGATTTCTCTTCTCTGTGCTGAACAAGATTTAGCTGGAGGGAAGTTAACAATCAGCTAATTGACATTGAACGAAGCATGAAATGCAGTATAACTACTTTTCTTCTGAAGTACTCTTCAGCGATGTTTTAACAAGGCTTTTAATTATTGATTATTGCTTATAACACACAGTGGATCTTTTATTTGTTTTAAAATCTCATGTCCTTCAAAAGTAGCAGCTCGAGTACCCTCTGCAGTTCACCTCTGTGCTCATGGGAACCGAACAAATAACCCAAGGAAAGCTGTAACTTCTTCCTCGGGCAAAGCATCGTGGCATAACCCATCGTGGACCCCTCCCATCTCAGAATATCGTGTGGAAAAAGCGACCCAGGTCACATCATTCTAAAGAATTTCAGGAAGTCCAGTGTATCCTCCAGCAAAAGTGGAAATGGCGAGGGAGGGATGGTGCATTCAGAGCCCACTGGATTTGCCCTGGCTGAGACAGGAGGGTCAGCGCTGGGGGGCAATCAGCAGCCCCTCTCACCCCCCCTCAGCGACATGTGCGAGGCACTCAGAGGGGTAAAAGGGGGAAACTACTGATGCCTTGAGACAAAGAGAGTTTAAAAGGTAACCCAAAAGTGTGTGTGCAAGCAAACAAAACAAGAATTCTCTCCCAACTTCTCATGAGTGAGTCAGGAGCTTGTGATCCTCAGGGCAGCAGGGCTCTGGCACATCTAACAACGACTTGGGAGAACACACACTATTGCTCTGGATGTCCCCCCTTCTTTCTTCCCCATAGCTGGCATTGCTGAGCATGATGTTATGTGCTGAGGAATGTCTTTGGCCAGCTGGAGTCACCTGTGTCCCCCCCAGCTTCTCACCCTCAGCTGCCCCCAGCCTCCTCCCGGGGGAGGAGCAGCCTGAGAGAGCAGAACCGTCTCTGCTGCTGTGCAAGCAATGTCTGGCAGTGACTGAAGCCTCGGTGTGTTATCAGCGCTATTTTCATCTCAGTGCAAGAGGCAGCTCCATATGAGCTGCTCTGAGGGAATTTAACTCTATCCCCACCAAAACTGGCACAGAGCAGGGTAACACCTGAAGAACTGTCACATGCACGAGCAAAGGAGGAAATCGTTGCTTGCTGCACATCTGAGAACCAGGAACGGTTCTGGCAGCAGAGCCCAGTCACCAGCAGTGCAGCTGCATGACTGGTGTCAGCCACAGAGGGGTCACTGCTCAGCACACGCTGGGGGGGCAAACCCCGTGTTGCTAATAGCTGTGCAAAGTGGGAGAGTACAAGGTTTCTCAGAGAATGATACTGATGGCATCAGTACAATGACCAGGAGAGTATTGGTAGAAACCAAACACAGGAGAAGGCAGATTTTATGTGTTTAGAAGAGCTTGCTATTGCAGCAGTGGGTATCTCCCAATTCACTGTGAATGGGACAAAAAGAATCGTTCCAGGGGCTCACAGCACATCTAGCAGTTACACTGCCTACAGACTCCAGCTCTGCAAGGGGCAGCCTGTGTCACCCTTGCTGTTTGCAGGTGCTGCAGCACTTTCCTTCTGCCCTCATCAATACCCAGAAAAGAGGTTTTAGGTTTAGGGTCTTGGGGTTTTTTTGGTTTGGTTTGGGTTTTTTTGTGTGTGGGGTGGTGGTGTTTTGTTTTGGTTTTTTCTTTTTTTTGTTGTTGTTGTTTTTTTTAATCAAGCCTAAGTTGTAGAGCACAATTTATCAAGCAAGCAACGCTGCCTAGAGGGAGTGGAGTTCTGAAAAAGGGAGAGAGACAGTATTACTTCAAGCTCTGAGTTCACACAAAGCATTCCCATTCAGCAGGTGTAGACATCAAAATAAATAACCTTCTGGCAATCTTCCAGATGGCCTAAAACTCCAGGCATATTCAGCTTGATTACCTTAGATTTTTTCAAGGCTTGCTGTCTCTGCACTTACTTGTTCTACGTCCCTTGCCAGCTACAGAGGAACAGCTGTGTCTGGCCTAGGGTGTGAACATCTGGTTTGGACTGTCATATCCAGCTGTGAGTCTTTTGCAACACAACTCCATTGACTACTAGTACAGACAAGTGCAAAATAATGAACATTTGAAGAAACAATTTTAAACTATTCATTCACAGGAAAGGGGGTCTGAATAAGTTGTGGCTTCTCAAAAACATGTCCAAGTGTAAATGACCAGAACAGGGACAATATTGGGCAGGTACTTTAAAGTGCAACTGCCAGAAGCAGTTACGTAGGAAAGGACAGGGTGACTGTTATTGCCTTGTCAAATGCCTCTTTTAATCTTTAATCTGCTTCAGCCTATTTTGCTGGATGTCATCTGGGTGCAAATCTTAATCTGTAGTAATTGCTACTAGTAACCACCAGTGACATGCTGCCTTTCCAAATCCTGAGACCAGATTCAGGCACTTTAATACAAGAGCAAACCCCTGTGAACGGCAGGGAGAGTTCACCTCCCACGGGGAGCAGCCAGGTGGGAGAGCCAGGCAGGATGGGCAAGTGAGAAGCATTTCAGCTGCCTGTGCTAAGTGGCTGCTGCTTCTGTGCCAAAAGGGACAGCCATGGATCCTGCATATGAGGAGCGTTCTGCAGAAAGAGGGACAGGAGGGTTTTATACATGTAAGTGCTACAGGCACTGAATGTTCTCAGTAGAACCATCAGCCTGGACCAGACTCTGTTCAGCTGTTCCCCAGTGAGGACAGGTAGGAATTTGAAGGGAAGAAGAGGAAAGCAGAGATAAAGAATACTAATGATTCCCTGCATGCCTTTGGCTCCATGAGGGGGCAGCCAGTTTTCTAATCCACTCAGCTCATGGATATATTTCATGGCACACACAGCCACAGGAGAACCCAGAAAACTTCCCCATGACAAAATAAAACTGAAAGAAATGAATTTTTACCAAAGCAGCCCTGTAAGGAAGGCGGAGCAGGACTCTCGCCTCACATATCAATATAACTGCTAAGCACAGAGCAGAATAAAGCCTCAACCTGTGCAACTTCAGTGTAAGAGCTCGATTTTATGCTACACCTCCATTTTAGCTACTGATCCTGGTACAGCTACCACTGCCTGTCTGCCTAGGCCATACCCAAGGTATTGGGATAACCTGTGTTGCACGTTCTCTGAAAGCCAATCCCTGGAAGCCAAGCTGTGCCTCCTCTCTCTCCAGACCAGCACACTCTACCCTGAACATTCAGCTGATGTTCAGCCTCAGTGTCCCTGTGCAAGCTGTAGATTTGCTCTCTGCTCAGACAGAGCTGGAGGCAGTGCTGCTTTCACCTGCCCTTCCAGCTTTGGCACTATTTCTCTCCCGGGGGAAAATTACAGGTTCTTCTCAAAGAGGATTATTTCTAATCTCCTGTACATTTCTTGGCTGCTCATCCAGGCTGCTGGTCTCACGAGGAAAGTGTTCCTAACACACCACTTCTCAGAGCTAGGCTTAGCTGGTGGAGCTGTGGGTTCCACAAATTCCTCCATCCCCCATTCTCTGACTCTGGATGCATTTACTTGTCAAGACCAGGGAGTGTAATTAAAGGGAACAGGTCCCAGGGTGCCTCCCCCACTTCTGGCAGCTGACAGAAGGTGTGAGCTCAGCATGGATGAATTCCACACTTCAGTCACACCCTTTGGAAACTCTGCAGTACATCCATCATACCAATAGATCACAGTGCCAGCTATGGTGACCACCTACAACACTGGGTCATGGAGCTGAAAAAAACACCAGTCCTGTTTCATAATCCCCCAAAAAGAGTCTCCCTCTCTTGCAAGGACTGGCACTTCCAATTCTCTCTGCCTATTAGCAGGAATACACTGATGCTTTGTGTATTAGTCTTCTCATTCTCCCATGTGTTTTCTTCCTGAAAAGTAGGTTTTCAGGCAGGCTTGGACAGCTGAAGGCTTCCCCAATCTTCATTTGTTGGTTGTCTTTTTTTTTCCTCAGAGGAGCTCTCAGGCCATACTGAGGTGGTCTCCTTCACTAACCATTCCTGATGGCCCCACAGGCTCCCACTTTACTAATTGCTCTCTATTAATATCAGAATAGTTATGCACAACACAGAGAAAAGGAGCACAGATTGGGTGCATTTCAGTAGCTTCAATACTGAGTGTTGCTTTCTCTTTCATAGGTTTTCTGCCAATTGGGAATTTTCCCTGAAGGAAGTTTCAAAAACCTTCTCAGCCTCTAGGAAACTATTTGTTTGGCACAGTTAACTTAGGAGCTCTTAAAATTTTGTCAAACACATCAAACCAAATGGCCCCCAGGCAAAGATCTCGTGTAGCAAGTTTCAACCCACACAAACTTCTAGTGCTGGCTTGTGAACCCCTGGAAACAAAGGGCAGTGCAAACACAGGGGGACCCTCTGAGGCTTTAATCTTTCATAAAACATTAACAGCAGTGGTTTCCTTTATTTCAGCAGATCTGGTGCACTGGTTATGTGGCACCTGTTTATTCATTTGTTTTGAATTTAACTGTGAGTTTTTGGGGCTAAAACTGACAGTCAAGGTCAGAGAGCCTCCTATGAAATAGGGATCCATCCCATCTGGGAGCTGCTTTATTCTGGTCGGGCATCACAACCAGCCTCAAGGCTTGGCTGGCTGTCCTGTTCTCCCACAAGGCTTTACAAAGTGGTGAGCAACCCTTCAATCTTTCTGTGTATTCCTTTACAGGACTCTCTCCTGTAGTACAACAATTATCTACACTATTCTCAGCAGCCTCTTGTAGGAAGCTCTGGATGGAGGATGTCCAGTGCCAGTGGGAAGAAAGCTGCCTCCCAAAGGGTGCTGCTGCAGGATGAATTCTGGCACACAAAGCCTCTGTACTAACCCACATCATCACAAGTGAGAATACTGTGATTAACCCTGAACAAATGAATTTCTATAGATGCTACATATGATCCAAGATGAATGTTCACTGTTTAAATTATGCAAAAAAAAAATGAAGTAAATGATGAATTACTCAGGACTGGTGGCTGGACACTTGCAGCTTTCTTTGTCATATTTAGGATGCAGTGTGAGCTCAGGTAACTTGAAGGACAAAGATCCTGCAGAGACACAGAGCACCATGTCATGGCCTCTCCAAGGTTTATGTGCCATTTTTACTATACCTAATAAATCTCAAATGACAAAAGGTGGCACACTGTATGTGTTTTATCTCATTATTAATTAAGCATATTTATCTCTTGAATCAGATGTGACTTGCACCACAACATCAGTAATTAAATTAAATATTGATGTGTGATGGCTGTGTGCCTAGGCCGTGCGTGTAAGTGGAATTGCCATCTCTAATTAACATCTTGCAGAAGTAGCCCCATTAGGTTTGTTAGTTAAATCTCAAAGTGGTAATAGTAACGAAAGTGTAACTACCACTTAACAACACTAATTAATTGGAGCCTCATCAGATTTGATGAATATCTGCACCCTGTTTTGAGGGCTGTTGACTGGACATTTGTTGTAGTGTTGTGAGGTTGTGAACTCTGTAGAACTGGTCACTTTACTGTGCCTTACCTACAAGTTTGTGTGGCAAGGCTGCTTATTTTCTCCTTTGAAGAAACATAAATTAAGGATGCCAAAAGCTCCTGAGCAGACCCTCCCTGCCAGGATTGCAGCGAGGGCTCAGCCTCCCACCTTCTCCCGAGTGCATCACGTGTGTACCCGAGGGACTGTGTCTGTCTGGAGAACACACTTGCCCTCTCTCAAACAGGCAGGATTGGGTGGTGCCCTGGGTTTTGGAGTATTGCCTTCTGCCTCGGTATAGACAGCACTTTTTCCTTGGAGAAGACTACAAGGATTTGTTTTGTTTTTATTTAACACTTGCTAAATTCCAGTGCCTTGTGAGGAGTTCAGTGATCACAACTTTGATTCCACTGCATGCTGAACTGAGGATGCAAAATCACTTCACTTGGGGTTACATACAGGTCCCAGCCAGGATTTCAGGGTGAAGTCCAGCTCTGTGACTACTTGCCAAACATAAGTAAAATAGTAGTTGTTCACATCATTTGATGTGATTAATACTCATGTACAATTAACTACTGCTGATAATATTCTCAGCCGTAACTGAAAACAAAGTACTTTAGGAAACTGTTCCCCAATTTGTACATTAAAAACTGTTTCTAGACTAGTCATCCTCCCCAAGATTCAGAGAAAACCATTTTCCAATAACAAGACTCCTTCTGCTGTTCTTAAAAATGAACAAGACAAGACAAGGCATCGTGACTGACCGAGTGTCTCAGGGCTGCTGCAATCCCATCTTGAGGTTCTGGCAGCAAGAAGAGAGTGGATGACCAATTTTCTTCCCTTCTTTCTGGTCACAGCTGCTTTTGTCTGGGTTAAAGATGTTTTTTTGTTCTCTACAGTGAAATGGTACAAGAGATATTTCTTATTCCATTATCACCTTGTCTGTCTGCCCTCCTTACTGCTGTTTCTCCCACAAGTGTCTTCCTCTCTTATTTTATTTACCTTCCCACCTGTGCACTTAGGAAGTCACAACTGGGATTTTCAAATGCTACAAAATTTGGTGAGGAAACAGTTAGATGTTTTGACTTAAAAATGATGGTCCAACAGAACAGAACTGACTGAATCACAGTCAAACTGCTCCGTGGAAAAGCAACAATGGAGCCACATACATCTGTAGGCAGACAGACTGATCATTTAAATAATCAAATATTACTGGGAGTGGAAACAGTCAGCATTTGCCTTAAGCTTTGTATCTTCAAGTAATTTCTAGAATCATTGGGTTAAACCACTATTTGTGACTTCTGGGAGCCCAGGCTCAGCTGAGCCATAGGTGCCATGGACAGAGTTTTACAGTGGATGGCTCTTCCAAACACAGGAAGGTGTCTTCACCATCATCACAGGACACTTCAATGTAAACTGTTGGCCAGCAGCAACCAGCCTTTGCCCAGCATCCTAGGCCTTTACTTCCATCACCTTGCCTGTGTGGCATGCTTGTGGTCTCATCTGGTCACCCAGCCTGGCAGAGGGTGTGCCAGGCACTCTAAACAGAAAGCCAGGCTGCTTCAGCCCTTAAAAAATAGGATGATTGCCTAGAAAAGGCTTTTTGGTCCTTGCTGGAGCCTAGCTGGCAAGAAGAAACTGAAGTGCAATACAAAGTGCAGCTGCTGCTTCCCAGGCAGCACAGCATCCTGCCAGTGGGGAGAGACTTCTTTTGGTCAGGCCCCAATGCTACCTGGGCCTGTTTAGCAGGTATAAGCAAGCTTAGAAGTTCTCTACATGCAGATACTAAATGCAAATGTCACCTGTGACAAGTGCAAACATATTGCTCATGTTACAGTTAAGCAGCAAAACAAGCTCTCTTATTTTTTTCTACAGAGCAGATTTACACCTGCTCATGGGATGAACCTCCCAAAGCACTTTGGGAGGCAGTTTTGGAAGCTCTTTTCCTAACACACTAAGGGTTAGTTAGAATTTTCCTTTGTGCTAACCAGTGAGACTGCCTGTCACACTTACTGGCATTCCAAGCAATGTCTCAAACAAATTTTTAGAAGCATGTGCAGCAGCTAACTTTACCATACTTTAAATATCTGTCTACATTGCTTGAGGAACCTGATCTTCAGTTTGTATTTGGGGTTTTTTTGTCTTCTCTACTGAGCAAATGACCCTAGCCATCTAAGTGCAAGTTGCAATCCTAACTCAACCTAAGTAAGAATTCTCCCTGTGTGCAAACACACAGACACTTCCTACTGAGAAAAGCTTCCTGCCAAGAGCCTCATTTTATGATTGACTTTGGCCCAGTGAGGCAGAACTGCCCTTTGCTCCAGGCTGCCAGTAGACACCCATCTCTCTGGTCCTGTTGTACCACTGCACTGCCCCAGCTCCCACTTGGCTTCCCAGATGTTCATGGCCAGATGTTCACACAAACAGCATCACACACTCACTCAGAAGATTATTCTGCCCATTGTAGTGATTTGTGGCGTGGAATACAGGCATTTTTTAATGCCAGTGGTCAGTTGACAGTATTAGTCCTAATGAGGGCACAAAAACAACCTAAAAAGGAGAAGACATGGTGAGGAACAAGCCTGGTCCATGGAGGAGAGAACTTATGGCAGCAGAACACCAGAGACAAGGAGTAACTGTTTCAGTAAAGTGATTCTCACTCCAGACCAGCTCAGGACCCTGAGTTATTGCCAGACACCCCGTTCCCTGGAGATGCTCCCCCAGCCTCTGCCAGTGCTCCCCTCCCCTCCATTGTCCCACCCTGTTCCCAGGACCACTTGCTCATTCCAGTAATGCTGAGCTCCTGTTTCCCTCTCCCAGCCAAATGAAGGCTGATAGCAGTGGAACCATCCAGATTTCATGCTTTTAAATAGCACATGCTGCATTCAATGAATTTCAAAGACACGCTGAACCCAAATTACTGCTATCCATGGATCTTGAGAAGCTTTTATA
Organism: Serilophus lunatus; assembly: GCA_013399895.1. Taxonomy (NCBI): domain Eukaryota; kingdom Metazoa; phylum Chordata; class Aves; order Passeriformes; family Eurylaimidae; genus Serilophus; species Serilophus lunatus. Next base: position 140,266 of record VXBA01005822.1, on the reverse strand, counting down.
AATGGCTGCATTACAGTGTAGTACAAAGCAGTGATTTCCATAATGCTTGTCTAATGTATAGAGCATTTTACATAGAACAGGCCCTGTTTCATCTTGAAATGCTTTTTAATTAATTCAATTCATTAATACTGCTTGTCATGGCTAAACTCTTGAGACTTAACAAAAACTTTACTTCAGCAGTTGTCAACACATTTCATTAAAACATATGTTTTTGAATGCTTTCTGATAACATCACTACTCTTCATATGTAGAGTGCAGTACTTAAATGTATTAAACAGAAGAAGGGGCTCTCAAAGACCTTTCATTGACAAAGCTGCGTTGGGAGATGAGAGGTGGGGGGCCAATCTGAGTGCCATTCTCTTCATGAACCCTGAATTAGCCAAAGTGAAACCTCCTCCACAGTGTACGTGGGGTATCCTGTTCATAGAATCCCAGGGTGGTTTGGAAAGGACCTTAAAGATCTTCAGTTCCATCCCTCAGTTCCAACCTTCTACTAAAGCAGGTGGCTCACAGCCTGGCATTGAACATCTCTGGGGATGGGGCAGCCACAGCTCTGGGAAACCTATTCCAGTGCCCAGGAAAAGATGCTCTTGCCGTTGCAGAGGAGTTTGACTGGATGATCTTCCAAGGTCTCTTCCAACCCAAATCAATCTATGACACTCTAAAGAATATGAGAACATTACTGTTCTAGAGGAAATTAAGGAAGACTTTATGGACTCTGATTTGTGCCTACAGTTGCAGGTTGTATTTGGACTGAACCAGGGACGTGTTCATCATTAAGAGAAATGTTCCCCTCATAATCCTACAAGGCATCCCATCTGCTTTAAAGCCCTGCTTCCATCTCACAATCCATTTCCCTGGATTTTTATCCCTCTGAGATACAGTTACACAGCTGTTTCCCAGTGCCATCAAAACCTTGCAATGCTTTCAATGAACTCCATTGAAGCAAGCTGCCAGAGCCAGGGTGACATCTAGACATTAATATTCAGGAGTTCAGTCGATTTGACCTTTAAATGGCATACCTGGACAGAATGCTGCCTTACAGTGTGCACGTCATTAACAGAGCATGGGACTGCCCCACAGAGCCAGGAATGCTCTGCTCTGCATGAGGAAGAGAGGGCACCACGCTGGATACTGCTATGTCCTGGATTATAGACAATAGCTCCTTCAAACAGATCAAACCTGCCCTAGAACTTCTCCTAGCACCCCCTACCTGTGTCTGCTTTGCACGGACACTGGAGAAGGAACAAGACTGGAAAATTGCCTTCTCTTGATGTGTCAGTTACAATCCTTATTTTCAACAGTAGGAAACCCCCCATTTGTCAGTATTTTTTTTTTAAGGCCAAATTCTGTCCCAGGAAAGATTTGTTAAATGTCTGAATAATGTAAAATTTCGAAAAACCTTGCCACAGTATTCCACTGATTGTTTGGCCTGTCCTGTCCACACCCCAGGCCCTGCTGTCTATCTGTATTTTAAGCCACCTCTCTGTCTTGCTGGCTGTGGTCTCTAATGCTTTTTAATGCTGTCTCCTGTGTGTGTTTTGTGTAGTGGAATACTTTACAAATCAAAATGTTACTGGGGAATAAGCCTATGATCTCCTGTGTAACATTTCCTGGCTCTACTGCACACACATCTATTGTTCAAGATTGAATTGGTCCCAAGAAGCATCAGGGCATGTGAAAGCTGCCATGAATTTTGCAAAGCAGCTCCAGGGCAGTAAAGCATGTCAGAAGAATAAGGTGCAAAATCTAAAAGTCCAAATTTAGGAATCTCAGTCAATATTGAAGACCAAAAATAAGTAAATGCCATTGGTTATAGCTTTTGTACTTTTGTCTTATGACAGTTCAAATATGGTTGAAAGGAGCATGCATAGCCAGTATACAGAATAAACCCAGTTATTAAATAGGTTTATGTGCAGTTAAACTGCTTTTACTTAATCCTACATGTGATTAATTTTGTCAGCACTTTTCCCCTCACCACAGTTGTTGCATCTCTTGTCTGTTGCCTGTTTTTTACCCCTCTGTGCCTTCTATTCAGTGCTCAGGGAGCTGCATTTCAGCGGAGTCAGCTGAAGTCACATTCAATTTTGTGCAGCATCTTTTCATACAAATATCAACCCAAACCTGCCCAAACCCACACATCCCACTGAATGCAGGCTGGGGGAACGTGCCTTCAGCACAGCTGATCTATGAGACTTCCCTCAAAAATCCCAGTGGAGATTTCAATAAACCCCCCCCAGGTGCTTCCTCAGACACATTCCAGTCCTCAGGGTCCTCAGGGTCTGGCCAACCTGCTGAGGGAGCAGCACACTGCTCTTCTGGCATTGCCTCCTTTTGTTGCAAACAGGGCTCTGGTCACACTTTCAGAAGCAGAAGGATCCTTTTGTCCATGTGGCTGCTCTGTGCTTGCCTTCTTTTTCCAAAGCTGCAGCGTCCTGTGAGACTGAACTGAAGGTTTGATTAAGGTGAATTAATTGTATACTGATAATAATAATTATGTATTAAAAAACTTCTAGAGAAAACATTACACTTCAGCATTTCTGTTTTGCTGAAACCATTTTGTGTGAGAAAAGTCACCCGGGTCATCCCAATTTACTTGAAGATCTGTACAAAGCAGTAACATGTGGAGCCAAAAGGTAACCAAGAGTTCTTTATTTAAAATTCCCTGAAATGAACTGAAGTTTCCATGTTTACTGAAAGGCAGAATTCCTCAAGGACACTGTTCAGAGAATTACACTGATAAAACAGATATGAATTATAGAGGGAAGCATATGTGCAGGGAAGAAAAGGATCTTTTATGTGTAACTAAGCACAAAAAACAGTAAAAAATAAAAACTAGTAACAAGAACCATTTCCAAATTTGTTATGTATGCATACAGCATATAGCCTAATGCAAAGTTATATGTTGCAGTTATTTAACATCTTTCTTCAAAGGTTTTGTTAATACATCAATGACTGAATATCTAAAGGGGAAAAAATATTTCTCTTTATAGTTTTAGATAATTGTCCCTGAAAAAAACCCAAACCTTTAATTACAACCCAGATGAAGAAAGCTTGATTTGTGTGCTGTGCCCAAATGCTGAGGAGTCGGATGTAAAATATTTGTAATATTTAGGGAACCCTGAGTTTTACATAAAAGTAAACAGCATTGCCTGAAGGCACAATTTCCAGCAACACAATAAAATGTGCAGTGGATTTATGGTGGCCATCCATTAGCTCTTACCAAGGCAACGTCGCCCATATCTGTCGTCCATCATTATAATAGAGGGTTAATGCACCGAATTTACATAAAAAAGTCATATTGTCTGCATGAATTATTTACACTCTCAGCTGTTTTTACAGCTTGGTTTCAAGCTGGATTCTGGGAGAGATTCTGCCAGTAAATTACTCTGTGGAGACCTGACTGTATAACTACAAACAGAGCCAGAAAAGAGAAGAAAGGAAAAGGAAAAGAAAAAGAAAAGAAAAGAAAAGAAAGAAAAGAAAAGAAAAGAAAAGAAAAGAAAAGAAAAGAAAAGAAAAGAAAAGAAAAGAAAAGAAAAGAAAAGAAAAGAAAAAAAAAGAAAAAAAAAGAAAAGAAAAGAAAAGAAAAGAAAAGAAAAGAAAAGAAAAGAAAAGAAAAGAAAAGAAAAGAAAAGAAAAGAAAAGAAAAGAAAAGAAAAGAAAAGAAAAGAAAAGAAAAGAAAAGAAAAAAAAAGGGGAATGCATAAGCCAGTGGTTGTAATGGAGAATAAGTTGTGGCTTTTCTTTTACATGCACAGGATGGCAAGAAAGCCCACCCCAAAAGTTCTGCACATGCAACTATGCACCAGCATCTTTCTATCTCACAGCTGCACACATGGATGTGGTTCTGTTGGAGGTATGTGGAATTCCCAGGCACATCCTCACAGAGCTGCACACTTTGTCTTGGCACAGAGATGTGCTATTGAAAGCACCCACCTCTCCCATCACACCCTTCCCCCTGCCCCCCCTGCCCCATCTGTGCACCAAGCAATGGGCACAAGTGAGGCTGAGCTGCCCCAGAGCACGGGAGCATCAGCCCTGTCCTGCTGCAAGGACAACCCAAGACCTGCCTGTTCCATTCATAGGGTGATGTGTGGAGATTGTTCAGTGACATCTGGCAGCTCAGGCCCGTGATTATTTGAAGGCAGCCAGTGAATCTCACTCGAAACTATTAAAGCTACATGGTCAAGGAGGGTTTATTATTATTGAAAAAACGGAATTTTGAGTGTTATTTTGGGGTTTATTTGGACTAGCTCGTTTCCAGTTCATTGTGTGGTTTATCAAAACTGGGATGATCCAACCCAGATTTCCTCAGAACTTCCACAATCTCTACCTGGCTTCTTGCTCTGCTATTCCATAATAATCAAGTCCCAGAGTTGCCATGGCAACTGATATTAACTGATACAGGTGATTCTTCCACCTCCCTGCAGAGTGTCACACATTTGGTGTGAATCTGACTTAAGATCCTGCTGTTCCAGGTCAGGAACAGCCTCCAAACTCACAGAGGGCAGAGCCCATGGGCCAATCAAATGACCCCTCTGCCCACTCCTCAGTGCCCGCCGTGGCCCAGAGGAGCATCCTGCTGTCCTGCCACACTGGTCTGTAGCTCCAAGGGCCAATTGGCCCCGAGGATGTTCAGAGGCTTTGCAGCCCAGTCTTGCTCTGGTACAGCTGTGCAACGACATGTGGCTCCACCAAATCACAAACAGTCGGGACCAGTATTGGTAGTTCCTCCTCCTGGTTGTTTATACCCTTTAAATATTTGCAGACCTATGCACCATGCTGCAGGTGAACCAAGCTATACATATTTATCTCACTTAATCTTCCCTCATAAATCAATCTTTCCAGTCAATCTCTCCACTCTCTAATTATTTTTGTTGCTCCTCTCTGAACTCCCTCCAATGTGTCAATCAATATCTTGTTGGTAATGAAGTGCTCTGTGAGGAGCACAGTATTCTGGAGGCAGTGGTGTACAGTGCAACGATGCAACCAGTATGGATTTTCAGTCTTCCCAGGAAGGATGATCTCACAGTAAGGGCACCAGACTGGAGTTTTGGAGACATGGGCTCATGTTCTTCCTTATGTGACCTTGGTCAACTCATTTAGGCTGTTCTGTAGTGAAGCACCTGCAAACCCTCTGTTGTTTGGGACACACAGAGTGGCATATGGTGGTATGTGCAGCAGGATGAGGGTCTGTCTGTGCAGACAGGAAACACAAATATTCAGCCCAAGAGCAGTTTTCTAGTGCAGTTCATTTGCTGTTGATAGGGAAGCACATCCAGCTGCTCCTTGGTGCAGTGCTGTTACACAGCCCCAGGCAGCAGTGGCTCACCAGTAATTGTACCTGGGACTTTCAGCTATAATTTGCTATATTGTGACCACGTCCTTCTGTTTTACCTGTAGCTACTCTCATTTCCTGCACACTCCTTCAAACATCAGGACCAGCTTCAGCTGCATCTTCCAAAAAAAAAAAAAAATAGTAATTTTGAAATCCCAGAACTTCTGTTTCCTTGGAGCTGAACTGTGGATTTCCTTTGTTGGGCACAGTGCACTGCAAGGCACAGCTCTAAGCACAGTCCTGCGCTCCAATATTGGCTCCTCAGAGGGCCCTGGGGTTGGTCTGCTGCCCCAAGGCACACCACATGAACAACACTGGGCAGTCCCTGTGTGCAGGAGGAGCTCATGTCCCACATCTCCCACCTTGCCCAGGTGACTTCACCTGCACAAGCACAGAAGCCAACATGGTTTGGCCACTTGGGTCGAAAAGCAGCACCAGACTCTGGAATGGTTCACTCTGTTCCTTCTTCATAAAACACACAAACATTGTGTACCATGAAGCATATGTAGGGACGTGCAATTAATGCATGATTAAAACTTGCATAAATAAATTGTTTTAAGCTTTTGTTTTATGGACCTTACGCTCTTTTCCTTTCTCTTTTAGAGAAGAAGGTTACGAGCATCAGAACATCTGAAGAAAGCAAAGAAGTGTGAGGGATGCAGTTATGATTCATCAAGCTCCCAGAAATGCATTACAATGCACGATGGGCTGTAAGACTAAAAATTATTCCCCACTGAAATGGTTTTCACAGAGCTTTTGCTGTTCCGAGGCGTACATCGTAATATAATCATAATAACTAAAGTAAGTGTCCCTTGGGGATTATACCTCTGTGTGATTTAATCCTTAAATTTGTTTTGCTTTCATCCCCAGGAGAAGAGAGATCTCAGTTATAAAGTATTCTTCCTAGAAATATCAGACACTGCACATGCATTCATAATCTGCACTTAGGTTTACAAAGCCCAGGCCAGGGGGAGGCAGCTCTGGCAGCAGAAGTGTTCACAATTTTCCTGGAAGAAACATGGTTTGTTTTTCCAAAAAAAAAAAGGAAAGGCACAGAAGGGGATGAGTCCCGCTCATCCTGACAAGTTCCACACGGGACTCTCCCTTTTTGACAGAAGAAATGATTTGCTTTCAGAAGAAGGCTGTCACTCAAAGTGCCTGAAAAGTCCACATCAGACAGAAGGAGGTTTGCATGATAAGGAATAAAGTGTGGAACGAAGTGGAAACCTGCTGTAAAAACTTACTGAATTTCTCTGTAATTATGGGGTCTTAGTTCATGCTTTAAAAGACAGTGTGGACATTTCATTTAGGCCAAAGTGATTTTTTAGCATATTTATAATGTAAGTCAAACTATGATCTATCTATTCCATTGTTAAACACAGTTGTCCTTTACTGAGTGATTTTGCCCAGTAACAGTGATTTTGTCAGTGCAATAATCATTATTCAGTCACTAGCACACCATGCTTTCCTTCTGTACAAAAGTTTGTTCACAACACATTTTCATGATACTAAGTGAAATACGTGTTCTTCTGCTGGGATAGAGTGTGTTGACACAAAGCAAGAGAAAAGTGTAGCCAGTTGCAGACAACTTCATCTGTATCACACTAAACCTGACACATATATATATGTATATTTACATACATACATGCACATTTTCAAAAAGTGCTCCTGAAGCACAGATGAATTAGATCACAAATCTACCAACAGCCTTCATCTATAGGAAACTATAGGGAAAGTTTGCATTTTGTTACAGTTTTATCACCTTTAGGAAAAATTACTAAACCAGTTTTCTTCCCGTGGCAGTCCAGGGAAACTGCTCCAAATGCTAATTTGAGAAATACAATTCTTAATTAGCCACTTTCAATAGACAGTAAACCACTACACTCCTTTTCCAAACATCTACTAGGGAACAAAACAATGGAGTCATCTAGTGGAAATAATGAATTCCCTGCCATTTGAGCAATTTAAAAATAGCCTGGGAAAAAAAAAAAAAAGAGAGGCAGAGAGACCCAGTTTGAATCATAAATATACTATTAGAGATGAATTACACGTGCAGCTGGCATGCATAACTCCATGCAGGCATCGGCTGCAGCTGATGTGTGACACATCCCAGGCAGCAGAGGCAGTTTCACACACAAGAACAGCTCGTCTCAGATGGTGCCTGGGGAGGGGCAGGAGCAATGCTCACAGGACAAACATCCCCTTGATTTTTAAAGACTCATTTCTTTACACTACCTTCAAAATCAATAGTCAACTGCCAAGATATTCCCAGTTCTACTGGAAACAATGCAGAAGGAAAACCATTCTCATGATCTCTGGAGTCAGGACATAAAGGAATTTCCCCTGCCTTTTTTCCTCCCTTTAATTTGTCTGCTGAGCATCAGAAGGAAGGACAAGCTTGAGGGCTCTGCTGTTGGTTTTGCCACTCTCAAAAGCACCCTAGACTCTTGAGGCTGGATGCCAAAGTTATGCCAGGAGCTTATAAAGCCCTGGAAGAAGGAAGTCACAGCAGGAAAATGGGTCCTAGCTGGCTTTCTCCAAGGCAGTTAATCAGATTGTACTTGTTGGAACACCAAACCAAGCATGTGCTTCTACTTCCTCGTTGTGATGAGGTTACAGTTAAACAAGAACTGCATGAATTGTCCTGTCCTGGTTTTCAACTGTGAAATGCATCTGGGAGCACGTTGCCCAGGGTCTGAGGTCTACCATCACCACTGAAAGCTCACCTGTTGGTCTGGGCTGTCTTAGAATTCTCTGCTCAGAGGATGTAATTCTGTGGTCCTGTCTTAGGGTACACATGTTCAATAGCGTGGATATAATGTCACATCCAGCCAGCCCTTGGCATTCTGCAAGAAATGACCCACGAGGGGATGATGCTGAGCCACAGCTGCACAGCACCAGCCAGCCTGGCAAATACCTGAAACCACTGCAATGCTTTTGGTGGCCACATGGCAAGGACCCTCCCCAGGTCATCGTCGCTGCTGCTGTTTGTGGCCAAGTGCCAGTGGAAGGTCCCAGTCCATGCTCTGGGACCTTCTGCAGCCCTGCCCACCAGTGTGCCCACTTGCCAAGGGCCCTGCCACAGCCTGTGTCCACAGGGCACACACGTGGCTATGGCAGGAAGAATGGCACAATGCAACTTCATGGTCTAAAGCCCAGAGTGAGACTCTCAACGAGCAGTTACCACACTGCTTACTCCAAACCCTTTCTCTTCACTCAACACCTTTGTAGGAATTTAAAAAAAACTCTCAAGTGAAACATTTGAACAAACGTTGCTAATCAATTTTAATCTGAATGATGCCACAGAAATGTCAAATATGAGTCACAACTTCAAAGCAGAAATTAAGAAAGCTTTACAATCCGTGGTGATTCAGCCTTATAGTGATTTGAGGAGAAAGTTTCCTTCACACTTCTGGTGTTCCTGGAATTCACTGAGTGCAAATCAGCTTTGCCAGCACCATGCCCATCCTGGTGTCTCTGCAACAAGGGTTCTGAGGCCCAACAAGCACGAATGGAGAACCAAACTCCAGGTCTGGTTATAGCCACAGCTGAGAGGAAACGACTCTCCTTCTTTGAAAGGTGGTGGTGCTGTTCTGAGGTGATGCACAGGATGAAGTTACTACACTGTACCTGCATTATTTATAGCACAGCCCTACTGATCCCATAGAGCTTCCTCTAAGTATAGGGTGATGTGAATTAGTAGCTTTCACCTGGTGCTAGGGGCATGCAGACACGCTGTAAATCAGACAGTCCCTGCCCCAGAGTGCTCCCAAACCAGATGAGAACAAGATGCAGCAGGTGGAGGAGACGGACTCGGGGGAGGGAGGAGGAGGAAGTGGAAAGGCAGCAGCACCAGAAACGAAGAGAACTCCCAGCTCAGCAGCAGCCAGGCACTGCCAGCTGGCAGGGATCTGAGGGCATCAGAGACGAGTCTGCAGAGGGCCTTAGCAAGGTTAAGGAAGTGACTGTTTCAAGGGAGTTTCCCTTATGTATGTATAAGAAATAGCCCGTGGGCAAAGCACGAGGTGCTGGTGGGTGCAGCAGACGAGCAGGCAGCTCTGTCCTGCCAGGGCTGGGTGCTGCTGGTCTACTGGGCCAAGAAGTGCAGTGTGTCTGACTGTCTGCCCTTCGCTCAGATGCCCCTCTCCAGCCCTGAATCTCTCCCCTGAAGATCGTGAAATAGTCTTCAGAGGCGCTAATGGTGTCATCATAAAAGCACACAAAAGACACCTCAGCATTTCAAGATAAATTCCAGCCAAGTGCACTGCCAACATGCCACACTCCATGCCTCCCCTTTGAAATGTGGCTTTATGCACTTCAAAGAGGGCTTTGTTTCACTTGTTTAGCACCAGATGCAAATACCTTGTCAGACAGAGCAAAGGAGAAAATGCATTTTACACACAGGGAGCAGAAATACTCAACCAGACACACAAATGAGAGTGATCTCAAGTTTGGGAGGCACAGCAGGTAGGGGAGGCACTAGATTTCTTCTATCTAGTTTATTCTATTTTTAATTAAAATGATTTTCCAAATCAAATCTCCTTGCAACAAGGGCAGTAAAGACGTTTTCCGAAAGAGCTTTCATTGCACATATAATGCTGGAGTAGAACTGAGCACACAAATGGGAGCATGGCCAGGACACTCTTCCATTTCACTGTGTAAGAGCCCAGGTATTGTTATTCTTCTAGAAAAAACTAACACTTTTTAACATCTCACACTACTGGCACATGGGAGAGGATCTTCTAATGCATCCTGGGCAAAGGACCATAGATGCTTTTTTGCTCTCCATGTGTTGCTCCTGGAGAGGTCACATCTGGAGGGCAGCACCTGCCCTGAGCCTGGGATGGGCCACTCACAGAGAACTCAGCAGCTCTCAGTGAGGTGGGTCACCTCAAACCTGTGCCAGGGAGATTATTTTATCTGGCAAAAATGAACCATTACCTCAGAGCTGTACAATGGCCTGACACAGTGTTGCTGCAAAGCTGACTGCTCAGTTTGGTGAGTGGCACGTGTTCTCTGCCCCTCACCAGGAGCTGCCCTCTGAGCCAAGGCCACAGAGCTGCAAACCTGCCTCAGCCCTGGGGCTGCCTGGGGCAGGGAGAGGGGATGGCACAGGCACTGCAGAGGATGGAGCCCCCAACCCCTTCCCTGGGCTCTCCTTTGGGGTGCATGTCTGCAAAGGGGCTAGGAGGAAAACAAACAAAAACTCACCTTCTTGCCTCTCCCAGGTACTAAGGAGTTGTCTTCCTTGAAGAAGGTCTTTCTGTTCTGGTCCTCTTTCAGGAGAGCAATCCAAGCTGGGAATTACTCCAGCATCAGGCAGGAGTGTGATAATATGGGAATTTTTAGGGGAGCAGCAAAGGGGAGTCCCTTGAGAAGGAGATGAGGCTTTTGAATAGGAGCTGATGAACCTGATGTGGGGAGGAAAGAAAAATTTATGCACATTTGAGTCAGATGCCCACTGACACAAAGAGAAGGCCAGGGTTGGCTTTTCTCTTTGCTTGCCAGTTCTGGGATGCAGGAAAGGTGGTGAACGACCCTTCACAGCTGGAGGAAGTGATGCCATCCTGGCACTGAGTCACTCCTGGTCTGGCATCTCTTTCCAACCACCTACTTTTTTCAGGGGTCCCTCCACCATAAGGCAGGTATTTGAAAATGTTATTCACTTTCCAGAGCAAGGCAGAGTAGCTCACAGAATCCTGAAAATTTTAATCTGGAGCTGTCTGAAGAGAGACTGGAAGGGGATTGAGGCCTTTCATCTTAAATTTAATAAGGTAGTGGCTAGGGTTGGCACTGCCTATCCTCTCTACTCTCCAGGCATTTCATTCCACACCTACAATTTACTGGAGTCTTTCCACAGGCTCTGCCTTTCCCAGGCACACAGGTGGTACAACTGAGAGGACAAGGAAAAAGAGCTTGGTATTGGAAACTCTCCCAGCCCAGACACCAGTTTCATTCCCCAGCTGCCCTTGCCATGATGTCATGGCCACTCCACAGGCACTGCACTGTGTCCAGGGCCTCTCAGAGCACCACGCCTGGGCTGCCCTCACCTCACATGCACTCAGGCTCAGGAATGTTCTGACAGCAACAACTTCCCTCCACCTGCTCACACTTGGCACTTGTCTTCCCTCTCTCCCAAAACAGGACAGGGAAGCTCTCATGTGTTCCTGCCCAGACATTATCTGGCTCAGCACAGTGATGACAGAACTGACTAAAGCTCCATTATGAAATATGGAAACATTTCAAACCTCCTGCTCCAACTTTAATGTGTGCATTATAGCTGCTGCAAGTACTCTGTTTATCATAATAGACTCCTCTATTTATTGGTTCATCCAAAAATAAAATTATGAAAATGGATTTAAAGAGAAAAATATGTTTAATGTGTCTGTCTCTGCAGTCCTCTCCTCGGTGCTGGAAGGAAGGGCTGTGATTTGGGCATATTGTGGGAAGCTCAATAGCTGCATTTCAGTGCAGCTGCCAGAAAGAATATACTCAGGGATGGAACCAAACCTTAGCATTTCACCATATTTCTTCCAGCCAAAAGCTTTCTGTACATAATCCTGTGTGGCAGGTGAATGCTGCAGGTGAAGTTCCTGACCTACAGAGACCCCTCAGAACCTTCCACTTCCTACTCAAAACTTCCATCAGCAAAACCTTGGAGGACAACCCAAAGAGAAAGGGGAGCTAAACCCCACTGGGACAAAGGATCACTTGGCAGTTGATCTGTATGAAACACAGCTTTTCTTTTTTGCTTCTTTCTCTAAATTTTTAAGCCCCTGTAATGGGTGCTGAAGGGAACAGCAGGTGCCAGCCTCACAGCTCAGCAGCCACGGCTGTTTTCTTTGCCCACAGGGCAAGTAGCTTCTATGAACTATTTCTCAAAATTCATTCCCTTACTTGCAATTCTAGACACTGTTGACTTGCAATTATTGTGTAACACATTCAATCAGCTTAAGGGGGTATGGCTGAGACCTCAAAGTTTATTTATAAAGTAAAACAGATGGGAATTTGGCATCAGAATGGTCAAAGGTTATGCTGCTACTCATTTTCTCAAAGCCATGTTGAAAGGGTTTATCCAGCTGCCTAAAGATTCCCTAATTTTCTATTTCCTTTTTCCAGAAAACCAAGTCCTGGCCTAGAAAGTCAGAGGTTTTCTCAAACAGGAGGGAGCACAGGCAGGGTGATTGCAGAGCCCTGGGTCCCCAGACTGAGCCTCCATGTCAGGAGGCTGAGGCCTCACTGGTCAAGTGGACCCTTACTGCAGAAATAGGTAACTCAGGAATATCTTTTGCTCCCTGATCTGCATTTCTTGAATCAATAAGGCTGTAGCCTCTGTCAGTGGGAACAAAAGGGGGAAAGTTGCTGCTCTGTGTTCTGAAAGATCCCGTGACCTTGAGGACAATTTACTCCAAGAGGAAAAGCACAACAAGGCTTCCCAGAGAGCAGCCCCTGCTCATTGCCCAAATGTATTCAGAGCAGAGGCAAAACCTCTTGCTGCAACCCAAGGCTGCCTGAGTTTTCACCTGTAGATCCACAGATAAACTTATATCATCAGTTCCCAGGTTTCTGTGGGCTGGTGTGTCAGCAGCAGCTACAGTGATTTAGTGCAGCAGCTCCAAATGGATTAAATCAGAGTAATTTGAATTTTACCCAGGCTTGTCATATAAATCTCAGAAACCACTGTCTTGCATAAAAACTTCCTCTTGATACTCCTGAGAAATCATGACAGAAACAAAAAAAATTGGTTGAAAGTGAGAAACAAAGATTTCTAGCGTGGAAACCAGCACAAACAGAACATCACCCTGAAAAATCTTACTTGCATTATAGCAGCAACCTCCTGTTTTTTATTAAGTAAATTTCCCCCATTTTTTATATATTATCATGCATCTTATAATGTATTTTTTGAGTGAAATCAGTTTTCATCTGATTTCCACTCAAATGGAACATTCTTCAAATATTCCACTCTCCAAACAGAACGTTGCTGTTTGCCCCTAAGGTCTGTAACATTTTAGTAACTACAACACCTCTGGAATGTTCCCTGTGTACACAATCAAGGATCTTTTCTGTTTTAAGAACCTCCTCTAAGAGTGGTATGGCGAAAGGAAATTCCCTGCTGACTTCACTGATACCAAATTTTGGTTTCCATCTTGGGTGATACAAATGATGTGGGATTTGATGGTCCTCAGAGCTTAACTACATCCTGAACTCTCTTTTCTTTGCTTTTTGGGGCAGAAGTGATGGTACCTGGAGGAGATACTGATCTGTCTACCTAACAATCATAAATACCTTATAAAATAGGTCTGAGATTAATCCATTGTGAAAATAAGGAGGGAAAACATAAATGTTCTCATTAATTCCTATGTGTATACACCAAACTTTACATAACATCCCGAGCAGTTGGAAAAATGCCTGCAGATGTAATTGCATTTACACTCTCTCATCTCTGCTTTCTCCATTCATTTTGGTAATTACATGGAGAGAAGCAGCTAACACACTTGTAATTAAAACCAGCAGTGAAGGATTTTTAGGTGTTTTAATACATGAGAATTGACACAGAAAGCAAGCAGAGTTAGCTGGAGCAGCTTCCTGCAGCCATAAAAACCCCTGCAGCCCCAGGAAGAGCCTGTGCTGGGTGCCTGCAGGGTGCTCACGTGTTCAGGCAATGCCAATCCAAGTCCAATCCATGCAAACTCTCCACATTCAGTGTTTGCTAAAGGTATTCGAGTCACAAGACCTAGAACCGTGTTTTGTTGCTGGAGACCTCTTGCTTCTGCCCACTAAATTGAGGGTTGAAAAGAGTCACCCCACACAATCTACACTGCTTCATCTTTGATCCATTTTATTTGGCATTTTATTGGCAAAGGCTGTAACAGTTGTTTTAGTTTGGTGGGTGGGGTTGCTATGAAAACTCCAGATCTCTTCATTTCGATTATGAATATTCATGGCTCAAGCAATCTGTATCAGGCAGACTCTGTTGCCCTTTTTTCCCTTCCCTACTGTCCAAGTAGTAACTGTGCAGAATGTTATATTTGATGTGCAAATAATATTCTCATGCAGAATATTCTGAATTCTCTTTCATTTTAAAATGAAAACTGGACAGTGTCTATGCTGAAGCTGGAAGGTGCTTGTATTGAACTGAAGTATGGCATGTTTGCAGCCCAAGTATCAGTAAGTCACACAAAGAATTAGGATGGCAGAAAGTGGGAACAAGAGCTGAGGAGTCTAATCTTTCCCTGGGAGCTTTTGCTTCAATGCAGCCCAGGAACTAGCTTTTATAAATATGCTTTCTGGGACAATTTACCAAAAAACCCCACAAACAACCCAACACAACCAAAAAACCTACTCAGGGCTATACCTGTAGGCCTTTTCTATGGCAATCTGAGGAGCTTTGCAGCTTTCTGCAAATTAAACAAGCAGGGAAGGACCTAAACCCCATTAATGGTTGGTATTCTTTTAGTAAGAATAGAAGCATTCATTTCAGAAGACACTTGGCCAATGCATTGAAGACCAATGCATACAAGCCCCTAGTGAGGCATGAAAATTTGAATTTACTCTGATCTGATGGGTATGAAACTCAGTTGCCCAGGTGGCATCTGTTTTCCCCACGACAGGGACAGGTGAGTGGAGGGAGGGAGGGAGGAGGGAGAGCCAGTGTGAGCGTGGTGCTGCCGGGGAGCTCGGCGCAGATGCTCGCTCACGAGGTGCCCGTTCCTTCCACCGCTGCCAAAGGGGGGAAGAGGAGCGTGAGTCGGGTTTGCAATGGGCTGGTTTGGGTTCTCCTGACACATCACAGGATGCCACGTGTGCCACTGCTTCCTGCAGGCCTACAAAAACTGCCTCAGCCCTGGGATCCGAGGTTGGAGGAAAGCACGTCAGTGTTGGTTACTGGTGGGACAGAGAACAAAGCCAAAGTGAGGCCTCACACCCAACAGGAGAAGCCACAAACAAGGACCTCTTACCCTGCCATCATCAGGCATCTCACCAGAACGAGATAAGTATAACCAACAAACAATTCACGGGAAATTAATTCAATTGTAGTTGACATAATGAGCACTAGGACTTTAGTACTGCTTTTGTATGTGCTGAACACTGCAAGGTTGGAAACGTGAGACCCACATCACAGGAGGAAAGGAAATATCAGATGAAAAACTCTTAAAATGCAGAATTTCCAGGCATTCAGGAGCTATAGTAGGGAGTCCCTGGAAATGCTCATAAATTAATTAGATTAAAGATGTGAAGCCATCACTCCAGGGGTATCGTTGCTTTACTATTTTTTCTTGCTCATAATTCAAACAGAAGATGAAGCATCTGAGCCCAATTTGGGACTAATAATTTCTAAATAAAAGATAAATATGTCAAGGTTTCATAAATAGAAAGGAGAGCATGACACTATAAATAAGCTTTAATATCTGTTTTATTGTAAAGTTTATCTGGTCGAGCTCCTGCCCTTTACAGAATGTTCCTATCCTTATTATGCATTTGGGTGCATTAAAAATTCCATGGAAAGGGGACTTTCTTTGTGCAAGAAGAACTCCTGAACCACAGTTTATAGAGTGCTCTGAAGCCCTGAGCCACAGCTCTGCTGCCACTGTGCTGCATCTACTCTGAGAGGTTTTTTAGAACCATGCAAGAAGTGCATTAATCTGAGTGTCTTCTGTTCTTTTTTTGCTGATCATGGATATTCCAGCCATAGTCCTCAAAACTACACATTACATTTAGTCTGAAGAACTCCCATGATACCTTCTAAACTCACGTCCAAGGATGTGTGAGAACAGTATCAGCTGGCAGCCCTTGATGACCAAGCACAGAGACATTGCCCAAGAACCTGGTTCACTAGTGCCAGGCTTTCCAGGGGCAGGTGAGTGACTATCAGGCTACCATCTGCCCAGTAGTTAAGCAAAGAAATGACTGTTTAATCTAGAATGTAAAAGGTGCTTTGTTCAAGTCAAACAGAACCACATATCATCAACATACATTAATAACTGATAACACATAAATATCCAGTGCATTTAATACTATCAGCTAATTAGGTGGTGGCTTGTCAGGAATAAAGGTGAGCCTTAAAAATCCAAGATGACATGATTACCACTGAGTAAGACATTCTTGCTCATCCTTGCTCCTCATTGAATACAGGCTAAAAGCACAGGTGACTGAGACAAGTCACTGGGCTGGGAGCCAAATTTATTGCATGCATTGAATTTGTGATGAAAATTTTAATGAACCCGTTTTGACAAGCTAAAGCAATGCCCTGGCCAGAGGTGTCTGGATCATTCTGAGGTAGGTATGGAAGAATTAGCTTGCTGAAGGGTCACTCAAAGCATGCAGCACATACTCCTGACAAAGCTGGCATTGCAAAAAAATGTCGACTGCCATGAAACTTTTGCAGTCCAGACAGAAAGGAAAAAAACCTACTTGCCACCCTTTCTGTAATTACACTGAAGAAAGTGCTTATTAAACACATGTACCTGTTGCACTCTGGCAGAGGAGTTCTCTGAGCCTCAAACACTGCAAGTATCAACCTCTCATTCCCTGTGAGAGAGGTGATGTTAAATGGGGTCAGAGCTACACTTGCTCTGGGGAGAAGAAAGGCTCACTTTGAAGACAGGCTGGTTACCCTGTTTTTCTTCCTACACCACAGCTTTCAAATTGCAGCTAGAACTTGAAGGGAGTTGTTCCCACAAGCTCTCCAGCCCAGTGTCTCCACCCGAGAGGCTTGAGTAAATAGAAGCAGCTCTGGATATGAATCAGATGGAAAAGATTCAGCCCTCTCTGCTGGGTATGAGTTCAAAGGCACCCATGGCTGAACAGCAGAATCAAGATCCCTATCTGCATGTGAAGGCAGGATGAAGCATTCAGTACCAAGGAACTGCTCACTCTTACATGCTGGGATGCAGGGTAGCAGGCTGTAAGTAGCACCCAGCTGAAAAAGGCCATGCACCATTGTACAAAACACTGAGAGAGGTGGCGAGTGTGATGCTTTTGGGACACCTTCTTTCCTCTGTTTCTTTCTGTCCTCCAACTGAAACTTTGCCCCCGACCTCCCAGTATCAGTGCTCAGCCAGAGGAAGGCCACAGAATACATCACAGAGGTCAGCCCCAGGTCCATAACAGACCTCCTGGTACATGGCAGAACTCAGAGCAGCCTCTCCTCAGGAGCAGCGTGTGTGATGCATTCCCCACAGGCACAGAGCCGAGTTCTGTACCATGACACTGCTCCAGCACACAGGTCACCCCTCTGCATCCACTGCCCCTGAGCAGGCACAGCCCATGCTGCAGATGCAGCTTGTGGCATTACATCTGGGGAAAGCAAGTCGTGCTGTGACAAACTCAGATAGCCATGAGCACGAGTCAGGGGTGAGGAGGATACCCCAGGGGCCCTGGAGCAGCTCGGTGTCAGTCCTGAGAACACAGGCACCCCTGAAGATGTCTTGCTCAGGGACAGGTCTGGTCACCTGTGGCAGGTGTGCAGGGCACAGCTGCACATCCCTGTCTGTGTTCCCCTCTGTGTGCAGGCAGTCCCAACTCCTCACCAGCACAGGGACCCCACTTAGGGGCTGATGCTGGAATACAGCCCACAGCCTGGAATACAGTGGGCAGCCCCCAGCTAAGGTGTGCCTGTACCTCCCTCTGTGAAGTTGTCTGGTTTATTATCTGTAGAACAGCACACCTGGGAAGATGAGCCAAATATGTATTAGATACAATCAGATACTTTCTGTCTTCAGGTGCCACCCATGTGCACACCTTCCCTACGAGCTGTGGAGTGAACCTGCTAACAATTCTATTAATAACGAGCAGTGTAAGTAGGTGAACTGGATGAACTTGTGTGAAAGCAAAACCCCAGAGGTAGATCAGTTGCTCTGTTCAAAGCAAACAGATAACTATCCCAGGCTCCAGGCAACTCTCCCCTTTTCCCACCTCCTCCTTTGGGACATCTCCAGGCATGTCCAGGGTGGTGCATCCTGGCAAACAGACATTTAATCAGTGATTTATACATTTTAAAAAAGGATCATAAAGCCACCAATGACCCTGGGAAATGCTGAGTGCCAGAACTTCCTCTGAGGACTCTCCTTGGCATTCATCCTTGCTGTGCAGGACACTGTTGGAACACAAAAGTAAAACTGTTTGTTCCTCAGAGGGTTGTGTCCCCTGCTGTCTGAAGTCCCAAGCCACCTGCAGGATCCCTGCCAGCTGCCTGGGGGGTCACATGGCTGGCACTGGCTCAGCTGAGCACAGAGCACCAACACCTATGGCACAGGGAGCCTACCTGCAGGCAGGGCTTGTCCTTGACCAGAGAGAACTCCAGAGTACCCCACTGTGGAGTGTCTGCTGATCCCTGCAGCCCTTTCACTCCTGATGTTTTGTGTCAGTGCAGGGAAGGGCAAGGGACAGGTTCTGGAATGCAGACTTTTAGTCAGCTGCTGCTCTCAGCTGGCAGGCTGAACAACAGAGATGGGACACATCTCTGTACCCTCGACAAGAATAAAAATCTCTGGCTTTGGATGTTATGAGTGCCAAGGGGCCAGAGGGTCAGCACCAGTGGCATGAGGAGGCCACTTCCAGGAAGGCAGAGAGAGATGGCTCAGGGCCACGAGGACTGAGGAGGGACAGTCTCCTCAGCAAGATTTTGGGTACCTTGGCTGATGGTGTGCTAAAGGCACGCTTTTCTCCTTCCTCTCTCCCCTCTTCAGACCTAAGGACAGGATGCAGAGATACAGGCAGGGCTGTCTGGAGAAAACTGGACATGGTGTCTCATATGAAGCAGTTCAGTTAGCTGGTTTGGGGGTTATAAAAGAATTTTGGGGTGTTATATACTTGCAGTTGCATCTCTGGAGGAGAAAAAAACTCCTTTCATTCTAATTTACTGATTTTTTAATATGAAGATGGATTCTGGCCAAAAAGGATCTCCCAGCAAATTCAGCTGGGGTCTCAGAGGGAGTTTTTATTTTCTATAGTTCTCTATGTACAATAAACCAGTGTTCATTTCAGATTAACACCCATATGGTGGTCTTTTAGAGTCTGGAGTTTTCTGCCTGTCACTATGGGTAAAAAAATAAACAAACAGCTTTTACAACAGTTTCAAGTGGGATTTTCAGCCAACAGCGAGGATTTTTGAAAGCATCTGTGCAATGTAAAGGCCCAATTTCCATTGCCATGCAGCAGGTCTTTGGTCACTTAGCTGGCTTTCCAGTGCCATTCCAAAGTCATGGATAAGGAGCAATGAAAAATCTTGAAACAATGCAAAGAATATTATTGCTGTTTGAATCATAAATTGGGAGCAACCAGAAAGAAGATCACAAAATTCATCGAGATGTAGATTAAAAATAAGTTCCTATGCTTTGGGAACCTTCAGAGAACAAAGAAAACGAATGTGAAACCAGAGGTGTAATTCCTGTGGGAGAGAAGGGAAAGTTAAAGTACCATGTGGAATATTTCTATACTATTAAGTGCATTAGGAGAGGAAGGCAGGAGGGACCAGCATAAAGACATGTAGAGGGATTCCTTAATGCTGCAGTAAAGCAAACTGTAATTTGATTTCCCCCTTGTCACACAGTCCCTGCCCTTAGATAACAGCAGTTTCACCTGCTCAGTTCTTAGTTTCTGTGCACCAAAAAAAGTGGAAGGCAGGTGTGATTCTTCCTTTCTGTAAGGATGTGATTCACTGATGGCATCTTCTATAAACACATCATGTACTCCACCTAAAGGTGCTGTGTGCTCTCAAAGAGCCAAAAGCATTAGCATTCTTCAACCATAACTTTTGAAGTCGGCATTTGACTATTTTTGCATTTCTTCCAGGTTGTAGTTAGACAACTCCCAATTCTATAGGGAAAGCAACAACTATAAAATGCCAGAGCTCCACTCTGCTGAAATAACATTAGTGAAATATCAAGTCCTTTATGATGTCATGAGGGATTCCTTAATGTGACTATAGCCTCCTAATGACATCATAAAAAACAACTGCAGCATCAGAAAACAACCAAGGGTCATCAATCAGCCCATCCTCTCTTCTACTCACCAGGGCCAGCAGCCCAACTTGCTCCTATCTGCTTTTTATGAGCAGTGCTGTCTGCTGAATAGCAGCAGAGAAGAGACTAATAATCCTACAAACATCAGGGGGAGCGGTCAATCATCACCTGAAACGTTCAGTGCACCAGAGGGAAATTTGGGTTCTACTGCCTGAAGAATCTGCAAGTTTAGCATGTACAAGAGACAACATTACTGCCTTAGAGGTGACCTGGCCTCCTCTGGGCACCAGACAACACAGCTTGGTAATTCAGACCTTTTTAAAAAATGTGGGGAGGTTTGGCTGCTCTCTCCATCCTCTAGAAGTCTCCACTGCTCTGAAAGGCTTGTTTCACCTTCTTTGCTCCTTGCTACCATCTGATGAGTCCCTGTCCTTGGCAATTCCCCATCCCCAGTGAGTGCTGGGTCATTTCTGTGTCCCTACTTCACATGGGGTGAAACCAATGTGTGTATTTTAGCCAAAGCTGAGGAGGCTGGAGGGAGCAAGGGCTGTGCAGAACGGGGCAGTGACAATGGCAGGGGCTTGGCTGGGGCATGTTCACATCTTCACCAGCACAGCGGCTCCTGACAACAGCAGTTCAAGTCCCAATCTTGCTGAGAGCAGGCACCTGAGGGCAGCTGCTGCAACGTGCATTTCGTGCAGTGGGCACTGGGCCACACTGTCTGTGTCCCTGCTCTCAGCCCAAGACAACGCTCTGGTCAGAAGGTCTCCAGTGTGTCTCTCAGGGCAAAGTGGTCTCAGTGGAGCCACTGACCATGGGTTGACCACAGATCGACCAAACCCCAGGGACCAGCTGATCCCTGGCTGTACATCTTGCCACTTTATTTTTTCACACCTTGCCATGAGCATCCTCTTAGGTCCAGTCTTGTAGGACCAACTGAGCTGCCATCCCCTGAAGCCTGGTAAGGTCAAAGCCTTCCAGAGCTTCTGCTGCTGCACACTCTGCCTTGCCCAGAGTTTCTTTCAGTTTCTCTTTCTTTCGGTCCATCCCACAGTCCTGAGCTGATTGGGGCTCTCAGACAGTTCATTAATTTCAGGACACCAGAGCTCAGGCAGAGCATTTGCAAGTCAGCATGAAGGACAGAGGAAAGGAGAAGACAGTGCTGCTGGCATTTTCAATAAACAAGACACTCAATAGTTTTAATCTCAGTGTAACTCTGCTACTTCCAGATTATATAATCCCACTCTTGAAAGAGGGTTATTTGAGCAGACTGTCACATTAAATAGACACATTTGCTGCATATGTTAATTGCAGTGGAAAGCTGTTAAGCAAATCAGCTTGTTTCATCAGAATGTTATTCTTTTAGCAGGTCTGTTCCTTTCATGGATCTCCAATTCCCAAGCCATGCCCTTCTAGGATGCACATTTCAGTTTAAGGCACACAAATGTGTTCACTGAACTGATCAATTTTTTTATCACATCGATTTTTGTTTAAATTTTAAGGCATGCTGTGCTACAGAAGTAAATTCAGGTTTTCTTTTATAGCAAGATATCAATGGAAAGATTTGAATCTATATATAGAGAAGGACTAACAATGTATTTTCTTAATAGATATTAGAATTAATAAATCCTGCAGTGTTCTGCCTGACACACCATGTTCTAGCACTACCCATTTACTAAAGTTTTTTTCACTTACTTCAGCTAAAAAGCAACTGTGCACAATCCAAGCACTGCTTACTGCACATCATTTCTGAATAAAATCCAGGGGTTTGGTCACCTAATTCTGACTCAGTGAACAGAGGAATGTACATTATATGCTGGTATCTCAGTGCTTCTGAATTCACGTTTTAATTTCTTGAAGGAGGCTGAAAAGAAGGAGAAACTTGTGCAAATTGGAATAACACAATCTTCTGACAATCCTCGAGTCTGCATCTTTGTGCTGTGAAATCCAGTAACAGCCAGTTTGAGTCACATGCAAGGGATGAGCACCAGTGCTGGAAATAGAGAAGTGGGCAATGGCCTCTGTTCCTTCAGAGAGGCAAACACCTGCTTTTCACATACAAACCCAAACACTGATTAACATTTCAAAGTCAAAAGCCATTCTGGTGTAGCTGGTGGCAATTTTCAAGGGGAAAAGGAAGTTCCTCTGGTAACATCTGATTTTTGAAAAGGCAAATCTGATCTTCCTCAGCCAAAATTTACACATTCAAATTCGTGCCCAAATTTTAAAAATAAATAAGAAGTGTGGCCAAATATATGTCCCTGGGATTCTTCATGGGTTCAGAAAAAATTCAGCAGTGTATGTCTGTGCACCATGCCCCAGACATGTAAGAAATGATGCCATTCTCACCTGTAACAGGTGTCAAAGCATTCCCAATCCACATTCACCACAGTTTTGTTCCACCTGTCACCTCAGCAAAACCCTCTCAGCTCTGTTTTTGGTAAACTTATGCACCCATGTCATCTCATTTCCTTCCCAGAATCTCAGTCACACTTGTGCAGTGCTGTCACCCCTACCCTGAAGGCACTTCAGGACTTGAGGTATTCCTGCAATTAGAATTTACTGGGAAAAAGAAATTACTCCTGATGCATAAAATCTCAAATGTAATTCAATGTCTCTGGGAGCAGCCAGGGAGTGAAACACATCCTGCTGGATGTTTGGGACTCATGGATCCTGCAGCCCTCATCTGCTCTTGACATGTCCTTTCTTCTTAAGGTTTTTTTCTGTGACTTCTCATTAGGGTAAGATGTTATTTGTGTTCAGAATCAAAGAAAAACTGAATGACAGAACCACATGATGTTTTATGTTTGTGTGCATACATAGAACTGCAGAAGATGCCAAGTCCTTCACACACCAGGGGAGCAGAGCTGAGGGTGCACTGTGGATTTCCTCAACAATCCTACTCTCACAAGCCCTGGCAGCTGCTTCTGCTCCACCTACAGGGAAAAGGTACAATCCTTCACCAGAGATCAGAGAAACACAGCTCTGTGTGGCTGGGCAGGATTTAAGGTCTACAATATCTGTTAAATGTGTTTTGCTGTTATTGCTGGCAGCTGTATATGAGAAATGATAATGTGTGTGAGGACACCACGTGAAACTGCATCATAGCCATGATGGCAATAAAAGCAACTCTGTTTTTTTGATGGAACCTATTACACAGGACTTCAAGTCACGTAAAAAACCACTGCCAACCTTAGATCTTCCTCTTGCTCTCACTGGTAGGAATCCAGCCAAACTAAAGAAACCAACGTGACAAGTGATCCTGCAAGTCTGTTCTGAAAGGGACAGTTGCAGGATCTTTTTATTGCTAATTCATGTGCCACAAACCCTTAGTGCAGCTCCTATGGTAGGTGAAAAAACGGGACATGTATTTATTGCTGCATCCCTTACTTTTTATTGAGTAAGTCAGATCCTCCTGTGACTGAATGACATGATCAAGATGTAACACTGGCTGTGCCTCAGCTGAGGATGCCTTCTTCTTGGGAAAACATCCCTTGGGAAGAGATGTGTGGACTGTGGGTCGAGAAGGGTTCCATGGGGGTGAGCAGGGCTTTGTTTGCAGCTCACACAACCAGTCTCTGTACTCCTGGGTAAGTCACTTATCACCAGGTGCTTTGGCTTCCTGCTGCTGCTAACAATGTCACACTCTCATTTTGGGCAAACAGGGCACCTCCTTGCCTTCACCTCAAGGCATTATTGCAGTGGAAAATAAATATAACAATTACTAGTACTTGGACATGCAAGGCTAACTGTGGCCTGTCTCTGGCTGTCANCCCCCCCCCCCCATTTAGTTTTGCATCAGCACCTCCATCATTATGCCAGACTTGTAACTGTTGTCCCAGCTTTGCAAGCTGATTTATCTTCATGCACTTTGTTATGTGTGTTTAAAAAAGGCAAGCACTCTGGTGTAAAAGCTAACAGAAATGTCTCTGTCCACACACTGGTTTGCATCAAATGAAAACATCTGAACTCAGGCCAAGTATGAAGTAAAAATTTTTAATGGAGATATTAATAATTTGTGCATGCAAGCAAAATCTAAAGACATTTGCCTTTTATTGGTGTCAGTGATCAGCATTCACTGCAGCAGGAGGGCAAAACCCTGATAAGCCTTTATGTGATTATTAGTGAATGGAGATGGGCTATGGGCATCACCTTATTCAAAGGAGTTTATAAAATTGTTGATACTGTCTGCCCTTTTCTCTCCATAAACATTTGTCAATTCACTCCATCTGCTCCTCTGTGTACACACATGCCCAGGCTGATGTTAGCTGAGGTTGCAATATAGCTATGTAAAATAATTTTATCTGATTTGTTGGATGATGATATTTCTACTGGAAAACAACATGGTAATTTCAGAATGTTACTGATTAGATGAAAATGATATTGCATCAAAGTTACTTCCTTAATTTATTCTGAAAAAAACAAGAAGGATTTCTCTATTAAGATGCTTAATTAAAATCTATCTCTCTCCATACAAAATCTTTACTTTGGGTCCTGCATGTGATGTCTGAATAGAACAAAGGCTGATTAGCATCTTTTACACTCTGCTTTTCTTTTTTTGTCACTTAGCCATTCATTCCAGCAATTCCAGCCAGATTTAGAAGGACTGAGGGAAAGGGTGAACCTGACACCTTTCAGAAAGGAGACTCAGCAGCAGGACCTCCCCAGCTACCACAGCCTGACCCCCCAATCCCCAAGCTCAGAACTCTTAGGGTTTTAATACCCTCAGTATTGAATCTATAAAAATGTTGTTTCTATAAGTTCTTTTATTGTTACCCTTGTAGTTGAAATCCCCCCCATGCTTTACATACAAACCTGGAGAGCATCCACTGGGGAATGTAAGAAATACTGAGCAAAAACGTTGTCAGATTGTGCTGCTACAAACAACTTGTGGTTGCTTTATTTTTTATCAATAAAACCATTAGAAATGATGCTAAAACCAGAATCCTAGACAGCATTTGATGTTCAAGGATTCTGAATTTTAGTATTTCTTCTATTGCCTCTTTATGGAAACTCTTAACTGTAATTCAAGCCCAAAATATTAAAGCAGTATACAGATTTAAGGATTCTTTCCTATCAATTAGAAATAATTTCTAGCTGTGCTTCAGTGCATAGGCTTTTACCTTTTGTTACAGTGTAAAATAGTTTTTCTCCTGTAGCACAGAACACCTGCATAGATTTGTTTCCCATTATCTTTAATGGCATTGGCAAATACAGAGTTCCTACATTTCTGCTCAATATATTTGCAGTTGTTGGAATATCAGCTCCTAAGAAAATGACAGATTTAACTCTTCAGTTAACCCCAAGTTACAGTTTAATTAACATGCCAGTGGAATATTCAAAGATGGTGTCACCTTATCATTCACACTGCACTTGAAAGCATAAAGGGAGATCCTCTGACTTGGCTCATAGGAAGAAATGTCACAACTGCAATCTCTGACATGCTGGAAAACACTAAAAGGCCAATCTGTGCTTTCAAGGAAATTCTGCTTGTCCTGTTTTGAAGCTCTATTTTCACTCCCTTATTGAAGATGTAACCCTCACAGTCTGTAAAGTTGCACAAAGAATTGTGAGCACCTACAAATAACAGAATGCTTGTGCAAAACTTCAAGGCAACGAGGCCCATCCCTTCCCCTTCAATGGGTAAAGCACATCCCAACTGAATTGAGTGTGTTCTCTATTGCACACAGACCAGTGGCCTATGACCACTTCAGAACTAGTACAACTGTTCTGTATTTGCTTTAATACTGCAGCATCCCATTTTGAGTGCATGCACTGTGATTTCTGCAGTTGAAATAAAGAAATTGACTTAAAAGAAGCAGCTGGCATGACAGAAAAAAGGGCAGAAATACACAAAAATGCACTGGTGCCAAGCCAAGCCATTTCAGCATTGTGGCACCAGTTAATGAAGTGTTAAACGTAGTGGTGGTCATTTGGTTTTTGTGTTTCTCCCCCTCTTTGTGTTTCACAGGGCATCATTATTCTGATGCAGAAATGGTTTTCTTACAGTCATCCTCATTGTGTGCAGCAGATCAGACTCAGCCTGGTTGACTAAATATTTCATAATTCCTAAGGATTTCTGGTGGGTTTTTCCCTCTCACACATTTTGGGGGCTTTAATGCCACTTCCTGGGCCTGTGAGAAGCCAGGTGCCTTCCTTCTCAGTGCTGTGAAAACAAACTGTACAGCAGGCACTTCTCAAAAGACAGATTGTAAAACATACTGCAGACAGGCTGGAACACAGAATGTAGTTACACCTGTCACAATACCCTCCAACAAATACTGCAGAATAAACACAAATCATTGATAATAATTGTGTGTCATTGTATGGGAAAATGTGTTAGATGGAGCTTTCTTTTCTCTCCTAAAATATTTTGAGCTGAAAATGCCAATGATGGGATGTAGGATGAGAGAGTGAAACAATGTGATTGGGTGTGGAATCCTCACAGTTTTGTTTCTCAGTCTGGTGCAATCAAGGCAGGGTTCCAGCAGGATGGGCAAACCTAAATTGGATCTCTTCACCAATATTACAAATAAATGGAGAAACTGCATTATGAGTTTTGAGAGGCCCCCTGGAGCTGAGAAGTGCTACTGGCAAGAATGAGAGGGTCCAAGGCACAGGAGATGATGGTTTGCTTACCACACAACAAAAGTCAAGAGGGTTTCCTAGAAAGCAGGACCAGAACTGGCTTTCTCAAAATGCTTCCAGCTTTGCTCAGAATTCCTGTGGGCTTTCATTTCCCCCATTTCGAATTTGGAAGCAAGAGAGCAGAAAGGCAAACTGGTCTTCAGGTGCCAGTGAAAGAATTCTAAGGCAGAGGCACCAATACCTGTCCTGGGACAACCCCTCAGAGCTCCACGTTTCTTTCAATAACAACAAGGGATGTTTTTCTTATTGACTGCTTTGTGTAGCTGAGCTTACCAAATGCAAGTCCCCTCAAATGATTCTTCCAACTAATCTGATAGAAAACTAACCTTGTTATATTTATTGACAGAACATTGAAATAAATATTATAGGTCTAGAAAGACTGTTTCAGGTCATTGATTATTTTTTTTTAAGAAAAGAACAAACACACTGTATTCCCCTTGGCTTATTAAACTGGGAATAATCTGGTAAAAAATACTTACCTTATACAAAGACCATGTCAGAAACAACCTCTTCAAGTCCCCAGAGAGCAGATGCCCTCCTGAGTAAATCTGATCTTGAGCAAACAAGCAATTTGCAATTTGAATTGTTTGCAGAATTCGGTTTCTGTGCTTATTCAGGAATTTAAAAGAAACCAGTTCGTGCATTTATCTGCAGGAGTGAGATGGGAAGACTAGGGGCATGTAATTTGTTTCATAGGGAACAGGCCTCAGAATCAACTGTCAGTAGTTTAACATATTTCATGGAATCTTTCAGTATTCTTCACTATTTGCTGCTAGCAGACAGCTCCTCCCAAGGCCTGCAGTCACACCAGTGGCCCAGCCAGCTCCTGACTGCTCACAACTCTGCTCTGCAGAGTCCTTCCTTTGGCAGGAAGCAGAGTGGGTGAGAAATGAGCTGCAAGAGTTTTATGGCCAAAGAGGAGAAGGGTGCGATGGAAAAGCTGCTGAGAGGGGACCTTCACTGTAGGGGAAGGAGCTATTTGGAAAATTGTGTCTAAGGCTGAAGAAAAATACAGGAAGCTGAGCAGGATTTTGCTCAGTCCTGCTCAATATGGTAATGGGCATGAAAAAGCTTTTCACAAACAAGGCAACAGTCAGATGCTTAAATAAGATTGTCTCACCTCACCAGCATGAATTCATGAGCCACCACTCACAAATGGCCAAATGGCCTCTTTGGCAGGATTTACAGGCAACACATCAGTATGCAGTCAGGTAACTTCCTAGGGCAGGTTCTCTGCCTTCCTGAAGACAATAAGTTGAAATAATATAAGATGATAAATGCAAATATATTGCAGTTCAGTGCCACAAACTCCCCCAAACACTGTCATCTTCATTATCCAAACTGCTTGATGTCTCACTACGAGGACCTAAAAGGACACTAATTTTGTTGGGGGTTTAAGATCTGAAATGAGATCTTGGAACAGAAACAAACAGAAAAAACCCCCAACCCAAGCAACCAAAGGGTGTTAGAGCTGCAATCTATGCCAGAAATGAAAGAACTGCTGCAAGCTGCATCTCAATTGTATTTCTCTCGAGGGTCCCTCACCAAGGCTAAAATTGTGAGGAAGTTTTCTGTGAAGAAACCAATGCCTGACTGCAGCAGAGAGACAATCTGGTTGCACTCCCCCCACAGCACAAAGCATGAACCTCATCTGTTTGTGGCTTGCAGCTACAGAGCACTGCTACTCAAAGAACTTATTCTTGGCCAAGGGTCATATCCAGTGTCCTTTCTGTGGACATTGTGCACAAAGACTTTGTACACTACTGAAAAAAAAGACACATGAAGCCTTCTGGACAGTATTTGTTCATGAAGAGCTACAGAATCCTTTTCAGCTCTGTTCACTGTTAGAGCTTTCCTTACTTATTGAGCATGCAGACTCAGGATTCCTGCCATAAAGAATTGCTTTGTACAAGTTTGTAGCAATAATAATTTCTTCCCAGCACACTGTGTTTTGACTAACCTAGGGGAGAATTTCTGAATTCACACTATTACTGTGGAACATGTAGATGGAGCTAATGCTTTTGATGCAATTTTTTTCTACTGTCATTGTGCAACTATTCAAAATAATGAACATCTATGAGGAAAGGGGAAAAAAGCACATTTTATTGGCAAAGCTGGCCATCATTTGGTTCCTGGTTACCCACTGTCCCTCACTGGAGATGCAAACAGTGTTTTCAAATATTCAGGAGGGCTCTTTTAATGGTCCCAGCAAAAATGTTTTGAAACAGATGCAAGGAGAGTTTCCTTCTGTGAGTGTACACACACAGCCAGGACAATGCCTTACATCCCTCCAACATTTCCATTTCAGACAGAACAGCCTCTTTGCACTGTGCTATTTGCACATCTGGATGTGGAGGGCTGCTATAGGAAGAAACAGAAGAGCCACTGCTTCTAAACCCCTTTTCTGATCCTTAAGTCAAGGATTGTGGTCCTTCTCCTGACCAGTGTGCAAACTTGCTTCATATATCGACTATCAGAGCATAACAGAGTAAAGTATCCTTTGTAAAGCCAGAAATCCATCAGGATCTATGCAGGACCTTTTAACATCTGGATTTACTGGAAAATATAACTAGAATATTTCCAGCTGGACAGGGTTAGGGTAACAGCCCAACCGGTCCCTGCTCTGAGAACCAAGTAAAAGTGGCAGAACAGTCACTCGGGCTTGCACGCTGCCACCTCGTGGTAATTCTCACCCACATTCCAGAATAACAGGAGCTGCAAACACCAAAACCCTCCTAAGGCCTGAATGTCAGAGAGCAACAACATTTCCTGGCATTGTCTCCTGGAACCACCACAAGCCAAAAGGAGCACTGAAGTTACACAAAGCCTGGTGTTGCTTTCTACTCTAAAGGAACTGCTCTTGTTGCATCTTTTCATGTATGACAAGAGCAGCTGATGGTGACATCCTAGTGATATTTTAGAAAGGACTTAAGATCTGTGAAAAAAAATTAAATACAGAGTCTGAAACTAATGAAGTAGAGTGAAGGCCTGTTAGAAGGGGCTCTGTCCTGGTACCACTGCCCACAGCCACAGCAGCAAAACCAGGAGAGGAGGAGGAGTGACCAAGCCAAACTCCCAATGCCCCACAATTGTCTTTGCACCAGACTCAGCACACACCAGACAGAGCCAGTGACCACCCAAACGCTGCTTCCCTGGACACCCT
Source organism: Serilophus lunatus (assembly GCA_013399895.1). Taxonomy (NCBI): domain Eukaryota; kingdom Metazoa; phylum Chordata; class Aves; order Passeriformes; family Eurylaimidae; genus Serilophus; species Serilophus lunatus. The sequence goes on along the minus strand of VXBA01005822.1, from coordinate 110,151 downwards.
CTGACCTCCAGGACAGCACCTCTCCTCCAGGAACTTGTCTGTTAATTTTTGCAAACAGATGGACTTTGAGGTCCAGGTAAAGAGGTAAAAGAGCCCAGAGGGATAAATCCCTTTGGGTGTGAGTTGTCACAATGCCACGGGCTGCTCTGGAGATGCACAGCTCTGCAGCAGGCAGCAAACTCAATCAGTATGTTCCACAAAAAGAATGTGTGTTTGTGTGTTTAAGGGAGACCAACATCTGGGCAGCCACATCAGTTTAGGTGTGTATTTACACAAGTTTTTCCATAATGTCTTGCTCTTCTCTATCTCAAAGATAATTTGCAAAAGTTCCTCAAATGATAAAAAGGACAGCTGTTGAACCCTTTTTAAAATATTTTTAAAATAAAGATTGAGGATAAGCCAAATACTTTTTTTGCAATATTTTTTCTAATAGTAGTTTTTGGGTCATGTGAATTTCTATTTGCACATGGATTTAATCATACTGCTGCACATTTTGCTTTCTAGAACCTTGGGTAATTGGCACCACAAGGCAACCCTTTGCAATGTAATACCTTATGCTGGGCCACCACACTGAGAGACCACAGAGTTGATAACTCACCTACTAGGAGTTGACAGACTACACTGAAAATTGGAGGAGAAAAAAAAATAGAAGGAAGGAAAGAAAGAGCGGGAGGGAGACAGAGAAATACATTTTTAAAGATAACCTGGAGGCAAATATAATATTTATACTTATTTATCCTCACAGCACAATCATAAGCCCCAAAACATGTCTAATGAGGTGGAATTGCAAAATGGCCATGAGTCCTACTTACTTGGCTTCTCAGTGGTCTCTTAGCAGTCACATGGATCTATATTTTTCAACTATGTGACTGCTGCAGGCAAAACTCCTATAAGTGAGAGTGAGAGTCACAGCAAGTCCTTAACTCTCAGTGGTATTCACCCAGAAAAATGCCAACCTAGGAAAAATGAGAAGACAGACAAAAAACTTGCAGGGGCAATTAAGCACTGCAGACAACTGCACTTAACACTTGCTTCACATTTGCAGGGTATTCTCTGCTCAAATAAACTTTCATTCACAGCTTGCCTCAACTCTTTGAATGGCATCAAGTCTTCAAGCCTTGATGAAGAATCAGAAATATGAAAGAAATCATGGAATCATTAAGGTAAGAAAAGAGCTCCAAGACCCCTGAGTCCAACTTTTGACCAATCTCCTTTTTGTCAACCAGTCCAGAGCACTGAGTGCCATGTTCAGCTGTTCCTGGAATACCTTCAGGGATGGGGACTCCAGCACCTCCCTGTGCAGCTCCTTCCAATGCCAGATCACCCTTTCCATGAAGAAATTCCTCCTGATGTCCAGCCTGAACCTTCCCTGGCACAGCTTGAGACTGTTTCCTCTTGTCCTGTTCCTTGTTCCCTGGGAGCAGGGACTGACCTCCCCAGGCTCCACTCTCCTGTCAGGGAGTTGGGGAGGGACAGAAGTTCCCCCCCAGCCTCCTTTTCCCCAGGCTGAGCCCCCCCAGCTCCCTCAGCCCCTCCTGGTGCTCCAGACCCATCCCCAGCTCCATTCCCTTCCCTGGACACACTCCAGCCCCTCAGTGTCTCTCCTGTTGTGAGGAGCCCAGACCTGGACACCACATTCCTGGGGCCTCACCAGAGCTCAGCACAGAAGGACAACCACTGCCTCAGTCCTGCTGCCACATGATTTTTCAAACAAGCCAGGAGCCATTGGCCACTTGGGCACCTGCTGGCCCATGTTCAGCCACCATGGCTCTCAGAAGACCATTCCAGATTCCCAAGCTGCTGAAAAAATTTTTTGCCTGAATGTTCTGATTCATGCAACCACAGTAGAGTGAGTAGAAAGGGACCTTTAAAGTTGGTGTAGTCCAATCCCTCTTGAACTCAATCCAGTTGCTCAGAGCCCCGGGCTGCTCTCATCCAACCCATCCAACCTTGTCTTGAATGTTTTCAGGATGGTAGAAACGTTCTCACTTATTGTTAAATGAGTTCCAGACGTGTTTTAGTTTGGCTTTTCAGACACTTCATGCATTGGCACCATGGGTACATATGTGCAGTCTCAAAACAAACTCTCAAATGAGAAAGCAGAGTCAGAAAAAAGCAGGAGCAACTCTCAGGATACAGTAATATGACCAAAGTAATAAATCATCTATAGTCCCCAAACCCTCACACTTTGCAGGCTGAAATTAGGGACAAAATTAACCCCACAGCTAGAGAAGCTACTGACAGCTCGAGCTGTTCCTGTTTGAGTATCTCCAGAAGTGACTATCAAATCTGATCTTGCCATGACATCTGAGAAGTCCCAAGAGAACAGTTGTGACAAACTGTCAGAGCCATGGCCACTCTCAGTTCCAGCTGAGGTCCCCCAGGTGCTGAGCACCAGCATGCAGGTTCTCTCCATCTCTGCACTAAAGGGTTTGTGTCACTTATTTTACTCATTCCATTGCAAACTTTGCTGTGTGCTCAATTACATATAAAAAAAAGAAGCTACTTTTTAAACTGTTCTATGAATGAGTCATTCACATCTACTTGGAACAGAGAGCTTGAAATGCTACAAATAGATCCACAAGAGGTATCATGTCACAGTGCACTGAAAAGTTGCATGCTAATCTCCATTCATACAGGGCTCACAATTAGATTTTGCAACCAGTAAGTTTAACATCTTTTAAACTTTCTGTGACGTTGTTGTTTTCTCTCTCTTCCCCACCTCATTTGTCAGCATTTTTTAAAAGGCAGTATGAATAATGTTAGCTTTTCTCTTTGCAAAGCAACAAAAACATTCTCCTCCTCTTTGAACACCATGTTTTTGATATTTACGAAGATAACAGAGAACTTACATCGTTTGAATACAGAGCTGATTTGGCTGAATTCCTGTGAGGTACAACATGACCTGCTGTGAAATATAAGAGCCTGGAACTGGGTGCTCTTCTATAATGCTTATAATTAAAGAAATATTTAACCATTTCATGGGATATGTCAAATTAGCCTTTTGCATTTATTTTGATCTCCTGTAGAAAACAGAGTGCTACCAGTCTGGAGCCAAGAATTCAGCTTAATTTGCCTGATTCATTCACTTTCACTTCTAAGACAGAATTTGCAATGTAGCCCAGAGCAAACTGACAGAAAATCTTTGTGATCTGAGTCACGGGAAAGGTCACACTTAAAGAGTTTCCCAAGCTATGCTCTGATTTGAGCCACAGCAGCTCATCATGTGGCAGAAGGAACAGAGTCACAACACCCACAGTCATGAAACCCCTCACTACCCCTGCTCTTCCTGTGCGATGTACAATGCATCCCTAAAACCCTTCTGATGAAGCAAACCTTGCAGCTTCCCTGCAGACACAAGGCTGCTTGTTTTCAGACACTTCTGTGCTGCCCCATGGGCATGGACAGCTTGGCAAGGGGGAATCCTGCTGAGCTCCTGCTCCTGGGGCTCTGGGAGGCCCTGGAGTGCAGGACTGTGACACTGCCACCCCTGCCAGGGGAGCTGACCTTTTCAAGGCAGAGAGCCTGGCAGCTGTGACACGGGTTCCATGTCCCCAGTGCACAGGCAGTGACAGTCCCTTGACCCTCTTTAGGGAGGGAATGCCCCATCCACAGGCAGAGGGAGGAACACAAAACAGGGCCATCCATCCTCACCCGTGTGCCCCATCAACAGTCACATGTATGTACCTGTGGGGGCTGTGAGGAGCTCCTTCATTATTTGTTCCCATGCAATGATGTGTGTCATTTCCCCCTGGGAATCCCCACGTGCACTGTGCAGATCCTGGGAAGCCCCTGGCAATGGTGCCAATGCCATGAGCAGCAAGAGCCCTCCTGAGCCGAGTCCTGCTCTGCACTCCCCCAGCCACCTTCATTTGCTGACCATGTCATTCCCTTCCCTGGCCCTTTTCTAGGAACCAGCAAGGCTTCCTCTGGGTCTCTCTCCCCCTCACCAATAGCACCCCAAGGCTGGTCCCTGACTGCCCCATCTCCACAGAACACTGAGAGCTCAGAAGGTCCCACCAGAGGAGGAGCAGCAAATCAAACCCTCCTAGTAATTATCTTTAATTAAGGCAATGACTGACTGGATGGTATGGACCTTGTGTGATCAAATATCTGAGGCAAGATGGTGAACAAACCATAATTAACCCCCGTGATAAAAGAGCATCCACAATATGAAAGAAGTGTGAGAATTGCCAAGAATTCCTCCCCTCTCACTACAGCCCTGCAGAAACTCGTGGCAGTGGATTGACCCTGGGACTGAGAAATTGTGTTTGTTTGTAATGACTCCTATGGCCTTTGCCAGTTCACTTATCCTTTCTAAATCACATTTTCATATCTGTGATACAGGAATAAAAATCATGAGTCACTGTGAAAATCAGAGAGGTCTGAATTGAAAACAAAATAATGATTGCAGTAAAAATCTGCTTTTGTTAGGGGAAAAATTTCATGTTTCTCATTACCCCTTGTCACAGCTTCATCCTGCCCAGAGTACAGCAGCTTTGCTAAAGTCAAGTCTAACAAGTCAATGCATTATTTTGAAAATATGTATTACATTTCAACTTATCCTTCATTATCATTATACCTGTCTCCTTTTAGCTCTCTGCATTGCTGCTTTGCTATTCTAGTCCACATGATCTGCACTTTGATTAATTAATTTATTCTGATTATTTAACTCCTTTTTAATTTTTCCATATTCTTCTTCCTTGATTTTTCTTTGGTTGTCTTCCTGTCAGTCTTTTCTTTTCATCTCTTTCTCTTTCTGCTCTCAAGTAGTGTTTTTTCTTTTCATCTCTGCTTCTTCCATTTATTATCTTCATGTATAGAAAAATATACACTAATACCTCCAGGGAAAATAATCCACAATACAGACACTCAGTGAGAGAGGAGATCCAAAGAAGCTGCAGTTCTGGAAGAGATCTAGCAGAGACAGCAAACTGAAGATTAGATATGGGTTTGCAAGAAGATGCAGCTACAAAAAAGGCTGATGAAATCTTGTCATCATATGCAGAGGCATCACCTTGTGTTACAGAGCAGAGGGATTTAAACCCAGCCTCGTAGGGATTTCCTGTTATCTCCCAGGGAATGCTGCGTTAGGGGGTGTGTGGTGTGTTGTCTTGGCAATGTGCAGTTACAGAAATACCTGGAGAGATGGAGATTGCCAATATTCACTGCAGAACTGACAACAACTTCATAGGAATTCAAACAGCATCAACAGAAAAACAAAAAGAAGATTAACTGCAAAAAAAAGATGGAAAATTCCTGAATAGCACTCAGCTTGGTCAAACAAAAATAAGGCAAATATGGAACATATTTGATTATCAAGGAGGGAGAAAAGCTGTTTCACAGTATGAACAAAAAGGTAAAATGAAAACAGGATAATTAGGTTAAGCTTAATGAAAAGTGTAAGGCTTTGGAAGAGTCAGGTGAGAGGCTTGTGAGAGCCATCATTTGGCACTTCAATGGTGAGAGATTTTTTTTTTAAATAGTCTCCATGTGCTTAGGTGTTACACTTCTAATGGTTCTATTAGTAACTTTTCCTTTATCTTACACCCAGACACTAGAACCTCTTTCTAACACATTTCAGTCATCAGGCCCCTCTTTTCAGTAACCTTCTTCCAGATCCACCCACAAAAATTCAGTATAGGATAAAAACATGGGCATTCCCTTCCTTCAGCAGCAGTAATATTGTTTGGGATATGCATCCAGCCTTGGAGCATAGTGAGCTTTAGCTGCTACTTGACCATATTGCAAGTCAGTGTTAATAAAATATACCATAAATAATTAACAGTAATTTAAATATTCATATATTGTTGGGGGCAAGGCCTTTCATCAGACAGTTGAAGAAACATTAGTGAACCATGATACATTTCACCAAGGTTAACTTGAACTTAAAAATTCTACCCTCGTGCATGGAGTAATGAGGCAGGAGAATGGCCACCAGACAGTTTGATAACCTAAACCAACACTGTTCTTACTTGATAAACTACAACTTCAGAAATGGTTGATTCACAGGAGCAAGCTTTAAAACATATTGGAAGCATCCATTTCATTTGATTCATGCTGATATGTGTTTCTATATTTTTTTTCCTCATTCTTTCTTTTTCGTCCAGAAAAGTGATTTTTCTTGCACAGCATTGGAAATGTCTCCTCAAATTGTCCCATGAAGTTAGAATTGCTCCTGAGCCAGATGACCCTGTGTGTAACTGCAGACATTGTCTCCCCAGGTAACTTTAGGAGCTGTGGTCTCCTCTTCTGTGAGTGTTCAGAGAGGAGCTTTGCCCCTGGAGCTGAACACAAAGCCAGAGCTGAGCCTCTGCTGTCCTGCCCATACACACATGGAACTTGATGTCAGTGTGATCCATACCCACAGTGATACCACTGCACAGAACCCTCTGAGCCTAAATACAGAAGTGATGCTGGAACGAGATCTGTGCCTCTGCCTTTGCACGGAGCTTCTGTAAGAGACTCCTCACCCTGGGTGGGGATGCAAAACTGATGATGAACTGGATTCAGTGCTACTATTAACCCCCTACTATGAAAATGCAATCCAAAAACCTTCTTAAGTGCTTTGAAAAAACCACAATGAGCTCATTTTTTTTAAAAAAATATGGAATACAGAAAGTACAATTTTATCAATGTGAAAAGCTAATGTTCCAATAGCATTGGCAGTTCATTTGTGTTTCTCATCTGTAATATTGACCACTTAAGCTTTATCTCATTAAGTGAACAGTCTGCTGCCTTTCAGTTCATGCTAAATTTATTTACTAGAGTGTAGAAGACAGATTTGGTAGGTAGAGCAAGGAGCCATGGTTATCTGGGCCAGCAATGTGTGTACACATTCTCCATAGGTAGCCCATGGTTTGCACAAGGGAGACAGAAAATACAGATTTCATTCCTGATTTCACTACACTATTGAGCAGAGTACTGTGTGTCTCAAACAATCCACCATATAACAAGAATCTTTAAAGGAGCAGCTGTAAAAGTTGAATTTGTAAAGTGTTTTGAGATTCCTGAATGACCAATGCTAGGGGGGAAAAGTGCATGGTGAAACGTGGCAGCCATATGGACAAAGAAATGTAATTTTGATAATCAAAGCAAGAGCAAGAAAGGAGGATTCTGTTTCTTGAATTGTTACAAGACATTTTTCCCCAGAGCTTATGGGGGAAGGTCACAGCTATCCTGACAGACTTCCCTTTTGCTGAATTGAGTTTTAAAATGTAGGTGAGTTCAAAGATCACTTTTTAAATTCAGGTAGGGAGTATTTCCAAGCTCATTTCCTGACTCTGTGAAACACCTTTTAAGTCACTTCCCTGGGACTCAAAACCTGCCCTCTTGTAATTACTGGGCAGCCACGTCCTCAGGATAAGTCTAATAGACTTTTTGGCACTGTCATATTCAAACTTACCTATCAGCTCACTGCAGAGCTTCAGCTCTCTCTAAATACATACTTGGGAGAGAATTTATGACCAGGAATCGCATTTTGCAAAATGATTAAGGTTACCAAACAGCCATAAAAAGTTGCAGTTGCAGATACAATTTTTTTGAAAGTCTGCTTAATTTATGAGAGGTGGAAGGTTTATTGTCATTTAGAGTACACAGTGATACAGCAATTTAGCATTTTGCTGAAGCTGTACACAGCTGCTGCCTCATTTATGACTTTTACATGTTTTTAAATTGCCACGTTTGTACCTGGGGGCATCTGCATGCTGGGAAGGGTGGAGGGGGAACAAACTCTCCACGTTGTTCCCTGCCCTGCTGTTAAAATGTGGAGCAGGTCGTGTTCCTGCTCACGAGGCTGTGAACCGTGTAGTGAGCTCCAACACTCACTCTAAAGACAGAACAAGCCTCTCTCTTGTCATCAGGATCCCCAGAGGAGCCTGGCCTTACCTTCATCCCCAGCCTCAGTAATAAGATGCCCCCCAGAATGTGCAGCTTCACACTCTCTGCAATATCATCAGGTAAAACTTTGGCTGTTCACTGGCACCCACTGCCTGATGTGAACTGGTAACCCCAGTGGCATTCAGGCAACGAGCACAGCTTCCCACATGTAGGGCTGTGCACATCAAATTAACTCCCAGGGTCTTTTTTCATGCAGGTCAGTTCCTTCCCCACTGTGAGGCAAATCCACCCTGACCCTCCAACAAACTTGGACAGAGATCTGGAGAGTTTCAATTACACAGGAATTAAAGCTGCCAACACTGTGTTAAAGAAAGACAACAACAATTAAAATGGAGTCAGGTAAACACTGGACATGGAAAATGGCAAATATCTGTTTGGGAAATATTTTTTATTAACTCTTGATTTACAGGGTTTGTTCCTGTTTGCAAACTGAGCCATGAGAGTGGACACAAAACGTCTTGGTCACCACCCACATCCTTCCAGCTGCTCTCCAGAGTTTGCACTGCCATGCACTCAACAGAGTCAAACAGTGGCATTTCCAAGGCCACAGTGGTGCAAAGCACAGCTCTCCATGCTCAGAGGTGTGCAGTCTGTCTGTCTGTCCTGCCTTTGACAATAATTCCTTTATCTTATTTTGTCTTAGTTCACTTCCATTTTACTAAGCCAGAATTGTGTTTGTAATCAAAAACTAATTAAAGACATTTTGATTTACCTCTGTAAGAAAGCCAGTGTCTCCCTCTTGAGCCTTGTGATTTTCCACCTTAATTGAATTTTATGTTGTGTTTATGATGCAATTTTGAAAATCCCTAAAACCCCCCAAAACAGAAACAAATCCCAGCCCCCAAACAACCCCCCCAAACCAACAAAACTCCCCCAAAACAAAACCAAACCAAGCCTTAAAAAGCTCTTTTCATTACTTCTGAATTCCTTTTGCAACAGATAGTGTGTTATCTATGGGGAAGGCTGGAGTTCCTGTCAGTTGTAATAAAATTCCAATGCTTCTTAATAACTGAAGTGGAGTCAAAAGGAGCCACAACAATGAGGAATTAGAGATTAGCAGCAGTAATCCCAGACTAATTAGAACAATAACCTATTAACTGCTGTTCTGGCAGTCGCTGAAGACACAGGAAGCTGCATGTTACCAATGGTGGCACTATTAAGCAAATAGATTTGGTCTTAAAGAAATCCTTTCATTGCCCAGGAAGGGATCTCATACTTTCCCTTTCTGGGAGAAACTAAATGCCAGTGATTAGCACTTTGTATAAATTTCACAATCAGGGGCCCATTTCACGTGAAAGAACTACAGATTAGATACTTTATAAACCCCCATAAACCAGTTTTACTCTGCAGCTGTAACAGACACAGAAATGTAAACTCGTGCTCTATAAACAAATCATTTTGTTGTCTGAGTTTGTTTCCAGAGTAGGTAGATATTGTATGATTAAGATATGGCAAGTTTAATTAATTAAATCAATATTAATACAGTGAGCATTAGGTGTCAGCTTCAGCAAAGCAGCTGCAGAGTGCTCACACAGGTCACCCCCCAAGGATGCCCAGTGCTTCCCACGTTCCAGCACAGGGTGATTTGTTCTAAGAGGGACACGGGTGCCACTCGGAGTGTCCCTGCAAAGCAGGACACACTTCTGCCACCCGGCAGAAATCAAACATCTGCTTGTTTTTCACAGGACAAGGCAGGTGTTTGATGAGCAGATCTGCCCAGTGCCCCGAGCTGGGCCACCAGTCCACACCCAAAGGATTCATTGCCAGACTGCCCTCCTGGGTGAGACGTGGGACCTGCTCACTAACCAGGAAGACCCAGTGGAGCGAATGCTTCAAAAATAAACCATCCCTAGGAACCCAAAGCAGGGGAAAAGTCCCAACGTTTACCTCGATGCTTCTGGAAAGGGGCTGAGCAGCAGCACGAGCTGTCCTGCACAGTATCTGTGCCAGAGCTGGCAGTCTCGCAGCCTAAATCTGAATCTGTAGCTGAGAGCAGTGTATGATGCAAATGTTGTACATCATAAAAATCAATGGTTCTTTTGCTAAGTGGTCAATATTTATTTAACTTTAGCATTGTTTAATTCAATGCATCAATTAAAGATAGTGTAATGTCTGTTTGGTCCCAAGCTGCTGTTTCTGTTTGTCGTTACCTCATCTGTTTGATATTGCTCATGTCTTTAAATCTCTGCTCTTTTGTCCCCTTGCATAACTCAAGGACAGGAATAATTGACATGAAACTTTTAAAAATTAATGTCACCGCACACGCCACTAACAGAGAGAGCAGGTCCTCAGAACCATTTATAACTTCATGGTGATTGGCCCTGACAAAACAATACCTTAAAAACTCACAAAAGTAAATTATGGTCCAGGCAAATGGCTGGATGTGAGCTGGGCCCAGGGCTTGGAGCCCAGCCAGGCAAAAACAAAGTAATGTGCTTTTGATATTAATAACAGAGATGATATTGATCCACCAGCCAGTGTCACTTCTGTGCTCGGGCAAGGAGATTGCTTCAGGCATTTAGTCCACTGAAAGCCACTTTCCATGTAGACCATTTAATCCTGTGAGTCTTTAATTATATGTAATGGAACCCAGTTAAAGGGCCAGATACCCAGTTACTCATCTTGGATATGGGCTGTGATTCAGGAAGCTGTCACAAAGGTATATAACTCAATCCTTAGATTTCAAAATGCAGCTGTCTTTTTTGGATGTTTAGTTCATCTCTGCATTTCTTTGGCTCAGAGCCTGCTGGGAATTTGCAGGTACAAAGACTCAAATTATAGGACGACATTTTTCAGAAGACCTGAAGCTAATTTTTTTTTTCCTGAGTGTCTTTTTTTTCCCCCACAGAATAAAAGCAGTGTCTCAAGAGTCAGCATCTCACACTAAACCCCAGGCTGCACTAAGACAGAGGCAGTACACATGTACAGTTTGAAAACAGTTTGTCACACGTCCCTTTGCACACACCTGAGAATGCACTTGTTAGGTTCCAACAAAAGTGAAGAGATTTACATAAATAATTTACTTGCCTTAAATCTACTAGAAGAGGTTGCCCCTTAAAAATTTGTTGCCAGACAATTATACTGAAGAGTGTCAGGAATTGCTCATATTCTTTTTTAGGGCCAAGGGAAGGGGGATGGAGGACAAGTGGGACTGCACCAAGGGAAAAAGTGATGATAAAGGTCTGCTGCAAAACTATGATTCTAGTTTGATTTCTACTTCGAGCTCCAAGCTCAAAACTAACAATGATTTCTGTGTTAAATACATGATAATGTTTCACAAAAGCAGGGGCACGACAAAAGGAAGTGGATAATTGGCAGCTTCCAAGAGTTTGTCTGTTGGGGTGATCCAGCATGGGGAGCTTTCAGTTCCTCTTCAGTGTGGAGTGTAAACTCAGCTCTTGAAGATGGGGAGAATAAGAGTTCATGAACTGCCACTGAAAAGACTGAAAGTTATAAATCTTGCCAAATGGTGGTAGTATATTATTGTCATTCTGTATATTCTTGTGGTCAGAGATAAGAAGAGACAAGATTACCAAGAAATGAGGAATAATTTCTGTTGGTCTAATGTTTAATTCAGACTTTCAAGGAGGCTGCAAGAAAGGGAGTTTGCTGATTTGTCCAGGGGGCAAATGAACCTTTTTCAAGTGGAGGTGTTGGTACTAAGTGAGCAAAACACCAAAAGACAAACGTGCCAGAAAACAGTAAAGAACAAACCCACTGTGCTGCAAGTGCTGCCAGCCAAGAGTCTGCAAATGTACTGTCTGCAGTCAACATCCATTCAATTTAATAAAAGTAGCTGGGAAGGAGAAAGGGAAAAGGATTTGATGCTAAGCCAGTGTACATTTTTTTCCTCTGTAATTTGTCAAGTTTCTCAAATTCTGAAAATAAACAAGACTGGCCATTTGCCTACTTTGAGTGAGGTGTTTGCAAGCCTTCTTACATTCCCTCCTGTTTTTTACTGCAAACCTCCAAACGAAAGAGTTAACTCACTTTCTATATTAAATATTTACATAAAAATGTTCAGGAAGGTGTGTGTAAATTATAAATAATGTAAAGCAGGACTGGTCTTGGTTAGAGCTAAGAGACCCAAATTGTATCATCATAATACATTATTCACATATAATGTGTCTATTCTCCTCCATTAGTGTTACTAGAAAAAGCCCCTGAGTGCTTAACTTGAATTTGGAAGAGGGTAATAAATGTGAGGTAAACAAATAGCAGTGGGGATGCATCTGTAGTTAAACAAGTGTAAATTAGAGCTCAGCCTAATTCCTCCAAACTACACATAGGACAAACATGATGCTCTCCAGAAAGGAGAGATCACTTACAAACACCAAAAAATAAAAAATTACATCATAAATCCAAATTATTTTTCATATTTTCCCCCCCGCCCTCACTCCCCAAAGGAAAAAAAAAAAGGCATTTTGGCAATCCAAAACCTGGATTCCTGTGGTCAGCCTGTGAGCCAAACTACAGCAGAGAGGGAAACAGTTCCAGGCAAAAAAGAAAAGGCAGGAATGCTGAGAAGGTGCTCCCACAGCTGGGTGTGCAGAGGGGGAGCAGACACTCCCTGGCAGGACCCATCCTGACGTGGTTCTGGCCTCCTGCACGTTCAGGGAAGCCACCCCTTCTCCTGCCCTGTGTCTTCCCTTCAACTAAAGAGCTGCTCCCCCCTGGGCCCAGGCTGCTGATCACTGAGAGCTGGAAAAGTCATTTATAAATTTCCCACTTTCCCTCAGCTGTGGCTCCTTGGGCTGGCTTTGCCAGTTGTGCCCTGGAGCCTCCAGCCTCTGCTTCTTTTTCACGTGGATCTGCATAACTGCAGCGTGCAGAATTGGGTTTGTAGTTCTGGGGACAATTTTTAACTTTTTTGGTATTTTCTTGGCAGTGAAGAGTTTCCTGGGCCTGGAAAGTGTTTAGAGGCCTGCAGGTGAAAGTGCTCTGAAATGCACTTATAGTTTGGAATATGTTACTGGTCACCAGTGCACACTGGTGGGGTTGCAGTGCAGTGCATCCAGCACATCAGTCATTCATCCAACCCTGCAACTCTGCACTGGGGGGCACAGGCATGGAGTTAATGCTGGAGCTCAGGTACCTCTCAGAAAGGCTTCAGCAGCACCACTGTGTGAGCAGTGATACTGCTGTTCTGCAAGGCTTTTTAAACTATTTATTCCTGCCAACAGTGGGTGTTCAAGTTTAAGAAACAACCACTTCTCCCAAGTGCAACTCCATTATGGCTTGAATGACTTTTGCTTGGCAAGGAGTGTTGTTGTGAGGATGAAACTTATGGCAGCAGCACAGTGCTTTTGCTTCCTTTCTTCAGAGTTCAGAGATTTTTTGCTAAAATCATAAAATTATTATTAGTGCAAAGAGAACAAGAGTAAAACAGTTGTCTGGTTAGTGGCATATCTTGGACAAAGAACATTTCCAGCACAAGGGAATTTCCTCTGTCTGAAGAGTGAGCTGAGGAAACACATTTTAATAAAGAATCTTTAGTGGGAATTTTTAATAGCATTTTTAAGTTGCATTGTAAGCAATTATTAGTTCTTGAGCAGAAAAACAGCATAGAGATGAACATGCAGCTGACAAACAAAAATTTCCCCAGACATGGGAAGAATAGAAGGTTCAGTAAATTGGGGGGAAAAAATGAAGATTTGTGGCTGAATGCAGCTCTTACTTGCATGTTGACTCTGTTTAGTGTCTGGTAGCATGAGTTCTGAGGCTGCAAAACAGAAGGTAGGTGAATGTCCTGCAGGTATGGCAGGAGAGGTGAGGTGGGGATCTCTGCTTGGGCAGGCAGCATTTCTGTGCCTTTCTAAAAAGTCTGTTGAATGTCATATCAAAAAGGTTTATAGGTCACAGAGAATCTTCAGAGCCAAGAAATCTCTCTGGAAACCCTCAACGAAGTTTAAAACATTGATGCCACCTGAACAAAAGAGAAATAGAAATAATACTAATGAAAAAGCTGATAAAACCTCCCAAAGAGCTACTGCTGAACTACACGAGGGACTCAGCCTCACCAACTCTTTGGTGCCATAAATGGTTTTGCTAGACACTTTTAGCTGTGCATTCCCCAGATGAAGACAGCCAGACACTTATACCTTGATAAAATGCCTGGCACATGGAACCCAAGTGGAAAGTGGGCAATGTGCATATTAATTTAAATATTAGGTAACAGCTTTATGGTGTTCTAGGATACACCCCAGGCAAAGCCTACAGATAAAACACACTCGAATCACCAGAGAAAGCGGGGTCCACACAGAGAACATTTTTTCCTCTGGTAAGGTATTTACCCTCTGTTCATTAACACCCAATTAGCTCCCAAGCCCTTTCTCCAGCGCAGAGTTGCTTTTCAACAAACAAAAGTTCTGCAAAACAAACCGACAAAGAGCCCCGACCCCAAACAAAACCTTCGTGCAATTAATGAGAATAGAGACAGATTTATGGACAGGCTGAAAGCACAGTCACAGCAACAGAGAAATCCTCACACAAGTGCTGAGGCTCCTGAGAGCTGCTGCTGGCCCAGCACAGGGTGGGGATGGCAGCTCTCCCCCACATTCACTGGGCAGCACAAGGACCTGGCAGGTCCACTGCTAAAGCTTCTCCTTCTACTTCAGGGGACTTCCCTCGTTCCTGTGCGGGTTGGAAATGCAATTCAAGCACAGCAGTGCCAATGAAGGGCTGGGCATCCACGTGGAGCTGTGAGACTTCACCAGAAGGTCATTTACCAAAGAGTTTAAATGTTCATTTAAAAAATTAGCCAGTATTTTGTCTGTAATTGTGGTCTTTTCAACATATTTTTTGTTGCTTGTTTCAGTCCTTAAGATCTTGTTTTCTCCCTTACTAGAGAATTTCATGAAAATATAGCAGGAATTGCTTATAAACAGGCTGATTTAATAAGATGTGAGGATCACTATAAAACTGCTCTAATTCTGTTGTCCTGCTAAAATTTGCCAAATTATTCACCAAAGATAATGAAATTAAGTGAATATATAAAGTTACATAAAATAAAAAGATGACGAAGAAACGGAGATCTGAGGCCCTCAGATTTGAAGGGAATTTCTCCTGGAAAAGACTAAGTTAAGCCCACAAAAACGATTTAGTTTTGCCCATGCTCTCTAACAACAAATATGCTTTTTTTGGGTCCCTATTTCCATAAACAATTCACTAGAAACAGAACTGTCTGTTTTAAGCCCAAACACTCCCTAATAAATATTTGCATCCCAGTTTCCCACTGGGGCAGAACAGAATATTCAGACTCTGAACGTTGACTAAAAATAAATGGTATAATAACTGACTTATTTTCTTGGATTTTGGAAAGTGCTGAGTAAAGAACAGTCTGAAGAGTGAAAAATTATGTGATTTTCACAATTATGTCATTTCAAACAGACGAGAGTGTTAACGAATGGCACAAAGAAAAAACATTTTTTCCAAAATTTCCAAAGGAATAACATTACCTGTGGGTATATTTCTGTGCTTATTTAATGGGATAGTATCCCTTTAAGTAAACTTGTCACAGAAGATTTATTTTCCCCCCTATTGTCTCAGAGTACAGCTGAGGAGCACAAAGGTCCAGTGCCCAGGACAGAAACCCTGCAGGCTTCAGCTCACAAAAGGGCTGACAAGGAGGGCCTGGGTGACAGGGAATGGAGTGTTCCCCAGATCCTTTTGTTACTGATAACAGAAGTGCAAACAATATTTGATTAAAAGAAATTAGGAATGATGTTAGCATCACAACCACTGAAATTGCAGTATTCAGGCACTGAGAAAGGAAGTGGATATCAACTATTTAATTATTTCCAAATACTTTATCATATATCTAGAAGTAATAATTAAATATTATTCCACTTTCATGGAAACCTTACTGTTTTTTAAAGAAGTTTTTTCAGCCTTCTCTTGTGTTTAATGAATACATGGATTTGGAGCATTAGGTGAATAGTCCTTGCTGCTGAACACAAAGGGGAGATGATGCACACAGCATCCCAGTCTCCCTTCCTCTCCTTGCATTAGGGCACAAATGATATGCAGCAGGGATTACTCTTTGTTTAAAGCTGTGCCTCTGCCTCTAAAAGAATATATTATACAAATCTTCTAATGCTGTTGAAATTCCCCAAAACTTGATTGTGTCAGACATAATGTGGCAATGAGGTTCTTATCCCCACCTTGTGCCGAATAAATATCTAATATCAGGAGTATAACCTTGCAAAAGTATCCACCAGGGAATCTCCCTCCTGTCAATAATTCATCGTGCTGGGGGTGGGAAGGTGCAGTCAGTGAGCCCCTGACATTACACAGAATAAATTAGTGCCCACACAGCCCAGCCTGAGGAGCAGAGGGGGAAGGGGAGAGCACAAGGGGACTGACATCCCTCCAGGCCCATTAGAAAAAACCACCTTGCAATTATTCAAGGTAGCACACTCTGTCTGCAGAAGGCAAAGCAAGCAGACCCCTCTTCAGCGAGCCCACCAGCAGAATTATTGAGCCTGTGAAACACAAACCCTTACACATGTCCTCAGAGCTGTGCCCCACCCTCCAGCTGTGAGACAGGCAGGGGGACGTCCCTGAGCCAGCACAGCTGGAGGGACCCTGCTGCCAAAGCAGAGCAATGTGCTGAGGAAGGAGGCCCCCACAAGTCCACATGTGAGTCCTGCCAGTGTTAATCCAGAAATCAATGCATTTGTTTTCAAGGATGCTTCCACGGGAAAAAATACAGGTGTTATTCAAGTGAGCTCAAAGTAAATAAGATCATTTTCTGATAACATACCAGACTCAAAGATGATTGCAATTTTAATTAAAGACAAAGTGGCAGTATATTCCAATACACTTTGGGGTCTTTTGCATTCCTATTTGCTCTTCCACTGTTATGGTTTTAATGATTTAGGAATCAGAAGAATAAGTAAGAAACCCAACAGTCATTATCTCAAATAATTAGGCTTTTTATTGCAAAATCAATGTTTGTTATAACGAAAATAGATTCCTCAGCTCCTGCAGAGTGACATGTACAATTCTTTTCCACTGTTAAATAGAATGTGATTGCTTATTTTTACCAACATGATGAACATTTTTATTAAGGAGTAAAACTAAAATGTCAGGTTTTATTTACTGTTGTTAAGCACATGTATTTAACCTGAAGCTCCCACTGTATGACAGAAACTGAGCAAAGTGGGAATAATTTTCTGTGAACTTTCAGAAGCTTGAGGAAGAAGTGCAAGAGTTCCAACAGGTAATGAAATTGCCCACTCTGGGAAAAAATCTCATTCCATTCCAGCTTCTGTTCAGATGATTGGCCAAACTCTAAATTTGTTATGTCAAATGAACTAAACTCAAAAGCTAATAAAAAATATCTTAAGCAGGCTTAATGAAGTAAAATAAAACACTTATTTCATATCAACATATCAAAACTGCTTTCAATGCTGAGAAAATTATTATTATAATAATTATGATTTTGATTATTGTGATTTAGAGTTGATGCATTAGTCATTTTTGATCTCTGAACATTAGGAAGAGCACTCATTATTACTTCAGACCCATATTCTATTAAGAATCCAGATGATCTAAAGGAATGCACGGAAGCTCAGAGATTTAAATGCCTCAACTGGAAATGCTGTATCTCCACCTTGGCTTGGTTTTCATGCAGTGCAAAACTCAGGACATGAAAAAGAAGAAAATGAGCAGCAAAGCTGCAAAAACCTTTAAAATGCTTTCCTAGGTTCTTCTTTGAGTAACAGGTGAAGAACAAGTTCTCAGTAAATTAGAACTACAGCTGCAGCAGATCTGCAGGTGAATCTGCAAGCACTCACTGGTATCACCCAGACAGAAGTAAAGCCCAAGTTCTTTGAGTAAATTACTCTCTGTGATGAATTTCTTCCTTTTCAAAGCAACCATGATTGATATTAAATAGAGAACAGTAATTTTTTGCCTGCAATGACATAATTCAGATCATTAAAATAATATATAACTAACCAAACAAGCATTTGTGGAGGAAATTTCCCTAATTTACATGTTCTTTGTAACACAACGTGCAGGGCCTCCCATTATGGGACCTGCACATGTTTGCAGAAGCTCTTCCATTGTGCTGCATGCTCATATATGTTTTTCTGAAGCAGCTTTCATGATTGAAAAATACTTTATTTACAGCATACTTGCTCCCAGTGTTGCACTACATCTGCCTTAATTATTACATTAAGCACATTAAACAGTTAAATGTCTCTATGCCATATCACAGACTTGTTAATTAATGCTAATTAATGACATATACAGAAGAAGGGAGCCACAGACCTGTGCAGTGGTTTAGAATACTCACAGAAGCATTTCCAAGGAGCTGACTGGTTCCTTACTAAGTACCCAAAGTACCTGAGGAGAAAGAATTTCTTAGGAAGATGAAGAATATTAATGCTTCAGGATGGGGCTGCTTTCCATGAAGGAGTTTTCCTAATATCATTCATCTTTGCTTTTGAAATCACACACTTCAGAAAGAAATGGGACAAACCAAGAGTTATAACCAGGAGTCGTATTTGCAATACAATTTCTGGTACATGAATATATTCACCTCAGAGGAAACACTGGTGCAGTTCCCAACAGAACTCGGAACAAACAAGTACCAGAGAGTCTGAGCCTTTCTTGAAAATGTTAATGCAGTGGAATAGCTTCTCTCCTCTTCTCTTCTTTCTGCCTCTTTAGCATCGAGCAGTTTGAAAATCCACCCTGCATCTTTTCCAGCACAGAGGTGTGTTGGTTGCCAGCCCAGCTAAGGCCAATCAGCATACATAAACCCTGCCCTGAGCACTCGGGGCTGCTTTATACAGAGACTGCGACTGCTTTGCATTACACATGCAATCAGAACATTTCAGAGAGCAAACTGTGGGCATTTTGACAACTATACAGCAAGCTTAATGTCAAGCCCAAGTATACATGATATTCAGAAATACAATAAGGTAATTTAACATGTTAAAAGGGGAGTATATAGTATAAATTAGTAGAAAAATCATGACACTCACAAACTTGTTCTAAAGACATATTGTTCCTTTTTCTTCAGAAAAAAAGAAACCATCACAAAAACCAAAACCAAAAAACTCTCCACCAGTTTCTATTAAGAATAAATTAACCACTCTAGGAGAATTGCATTGATGGACAGTTCATGCTGGAAATCTATTTTAAACTTGGAAAAGAAAGGCAGGGAAAAGAAGGAATGAAAGTGGAAGAGAATTATCAACATTATCTTCAGCACAAATCCAAAATATAACCCCAGAGCAGCTTCTTCTGGATCAGTAAGAGATCAGTGCCAGAGAAGAATATGTGAGATAGGACACTCTGGGTCCTAGGACTTCACAGGCCCTTTAGCAGGGGTGAGGCTGCTCTCAAGTGCACACCACAAGTGTCAGCGGGTCTTCATTAATTTCTGCTATAGTCTGTCATCCAGTCCACTATCTCCTTTCAATTAAAAATTTGTGTTAAAAGGAATAAAACCTAAAATTGTTTTATACAGCTTGTTATTTGGAATTATGGAGAATGTTTCATATTTTGATTGATAGCAATATCATCATCTTATCTATCACTCATCATTTCAGACTCATGCCAAAAAGGGTAAAAAGTCATCTCTTTCCAAACATTTATTGCCTGATCTTTTCATAGCTAATTCTGCCACCTTGACAGATTTTGAGATGTCTGTATTCCTTAAAATGCACCATGATAGTAACTGGAATCTTCTAATTTCTTCCAACTGTGTCTTCCCAGTCATTTATTTAAGAACTGTGTAGATAAGCTCTCCACCCTCACCTAGATCAGTGATAAGAGAGGAAATGGCCTTTTTGGAGTGTCTCTCCTTTTTAAAGCAGATAGAAATAATAAGGTTGACAAAGGAAAAAGGAAAATTAGGCATTATGAGGGTAATAACTTAGAAAGTGTCAGATTCAGAATAATTGAATGCAATGACATTTA
The DNA here is from genome assembly GCA_013399895.1 of Serilophus lunatus. NCBI lineage: Eukaryota > Metazoa > Chordata > Aves > Passeriformes > Eurylaimidae > Serilophus > Serilophus lunatus. The sequence continues at coordinate 90,315 of VXBA01005822.1, read as the reverse complement.
ATGCTATGGAAAACAATAGCAGCAGCCCAGCCACCCATCTGCTTCGTGTCTAGTGCATGTTTAACACAACAAGGCGAAGGGTCATGCAGCCATGAGCCCCATAAATAACCTGGTAATGGGATTTCCAAACAAGCTGTCCTCAAAATGGGTTTTTGTCTCACAGAAAGAATATTAAAATGCAAATGGGTTCGGGCTGTGTCCTCATAAACAACCATGTTCATTTAACCTCTGACCTCACCGTTTAACTGCCCATTCCAGCAATTTGTACAGTATTAGCCACAGCATGCCACTGCAAAGTGCTAACTTTGAGAAGGGAGATCTAAATAAATGAGTTCCTGTCTGTGATGCTCAGCTAATGACATCAAACTGACTTTACAGGCATGGAAAGATTATTTTAAAACTGCCCTTTCATTTTTGTTTTTTGCTAAGGGAAAAAAATGTGCCCAAATACTTTGAACCATTATTTGTTGCCCAGCATCGTGTCCCAGCTCTGGCTCCCCTTGAGCAGCACCCAGGACAACCTGGGGAAGCATTTTGTATGCCAGGATTTTCTTGACTCTTTCCTGTAGGAGGATGTTCCAGGTATTCCCTGCAGTGTCTTCAGTCATGTTTTTTGAAGAATGTGACTTTTTTTCTTACAATATAGAAAGAAGCCCATCTGCCCGACACTAACAATGAATAAATCATTCCTTGTTCACATTCAGCTACACCTCTCCTGCCTGATACTCCTCACAGGTCTCCAGGGCAGACCTTCAAATGGCCCACAGGAGCTTGTCTGACCATGGACAATGTCAAATTAAAACAGCAATAAGCAAAATATCTAGTAATTGTTCCCAGTTAAAAGTATAAAGAAAATCACAGTAAATACCCACTCAACCCAAATTTAAATATGAAGTTTGCTCTTAAATTCTTGGTTTTAAAGGAAGAAAATTAATCTTCTTTGAAAACACAGGACTTCTGAGAAGGGGCAGGGTAAAAAAAAATTAAAATATTCTATCAGAAAGGAGAAAGGAGTAGTTGGGATGCCAGAGTATTCCTACGTGACAGGCTTCTGCATTTGTCCCTCACAGAACCACTATTCCAAAATACTCAGTGAACTTCAGAGCTTATTAGAAATTTGTAACTTCCAGAGAAAACTGCCACAGCTGAGACTGGATCTAAAAGTTTTTTTCAAAGTTTGCTGCACGACCCAGTGACATGAAGGAAACAATCTGAGCAAGCAGAGTTTAGAAAGGAGTGGCACTGGACCTTATGCCCAAGGATACTCTAGGGTGATTATTCACATAGGCTGAATTTTTAGGTTTGGATTTAGGTTTTTTCTCAATAAGTAAATCTCTTTCTGTAAATCCCCATGCCCTCCTTGGGGGAACAGTTTCAGGTGCACTCATTGCAGGTCACTGATTCGTCTTATTCTGCTCACACTGATTGGCAATAAAATTTCCCAATACCCAGAGTTTCTTTTGTTAACACTTTTCTGGAATATGTCCACTTCCCTGTCCAAGGAAACTCTTAAGTGATGCCTCCTCTCCTAGAAGAGGAGGTAACAGGTCTTTATATCTTATCTGTTATCAACTTGCAATTTTCTTTTTCCATATTAAACTGAGAAGAAAAATAGAGGAGAAGCCTTGGACTGCTCAGTGCCTCTCCCAGCACAGCCTGCATTGAAGATTTATGTTGAGTTAACTGCACCACTGGCTTACAGAGCACCGTGCCTTCAAAGTTAAATCTAAGGCCAGAAAAGTTAGAACTGGAAACTTTTTTTCCCAGCAGCAGGCTGAGAGCCGAGGCATTAATGCTGGATCAGTCTAATCCAGAGCATTTGTGGCTGCTAATTACTACGGACAAGCCTCTTTATTGAGCCACATCCTTTTATCAGCATTAGGATGCATGAGCCCAGGCTGTTGTTTTAAACGCACTCATTAAGCACACAAATCAGCCCTGTTGACAGAGCACTTTTGAATTAAGCATCAGACTGTAGCCATTGGACAAGGAGCAATTTATAATGCCATTAGCAACACTCGTGAAGGTTACAGGCATCAGAAATTGTTCAGCTGTAATTATTCTTAATGGATACAAGGAATAAACTGATGCAGGACAGCTTTTTCATTAGCTTTCAATCAAGCCTGATGGCTTTGAGAAATGTACAGTAAATGCATTTTGGGGAGAAATAATGATGTTGCAGCACCTTTCACTGGAAAATGCTCTCAGTTCAGAACTTAACTTTTAATAGCCTTAATTTGATATAATTAAGAAGCATGATTTGCTTTGAAGATTTTGCAATGAATTGTTCTGGCTGCTGTTTAACCCTTTTTCAGGTATTCATCCCAAACATAATAAACAATAAAAATAAGTATCTTCAGATGCTTTGGGTTCTCACAGAAGCATTAGACTTTCAACTTCCTAAATCCAAAGGAAGTAGGACAGATATTTAAAGTTAATTCAGAGCACTTAAACAATGAAAGGAATTTTACAAAGTTTATCTCCCTCCCAAAAGCAGCAGCACACACAGAACATTCTCCATAACACTCAGCTGCAGGTTGGTAAACAGGTGATCCAGCACTTTTTCACAGGAAAAGTGGTGAAAAATTCCCCAAAACAAAAATGATACAGTTAAAATCACATTGCCTTGTTTCTAAAAAGCAAAAACCTTCATAAATTAGTCCCCAGTTGGTGCCCCATCCCAGCTGTTGGTGCCAGTCCATGTCTGGCAGGAATATCCTTTACAGACAAATTGAAGGATTGGCTCAGTTGACTCTTAGTCACATCTGACTCAACCTCAAAGCCAATCAGAAGCTCTTCTGGTCTTTAGCACTACGTGTTTTTTAGCTCATGTGTTCCCATCCTGTTACAGTTGAAGAAATCTCTTCACTATTCTTTCCTTATGAAGATCAAAGGAAAGAGATAATGAAGAAAGTTGGTGTAAGAGAAGACAGATGTGGCTTTCTGCCCTCAGTCATTCTGTGCCTGTTGGATTGCAAGTCAGGGTAGAAATGCAGCAGCACCTTTGGTGTTCAGCAGCCAAACTGTAGCACTGCTTTGCAGGTACATAATTCACACTGATCAACAGAAAAAAAAATGCTTTTAAAATATGGTGTGCAGAGAATTGCTGAGAGTGCAGAATGTCTGACAAAAAGCTGGGGAGAGGAAAAAACCCAATTCCAACTGGTCTCCTTCAGTTCCAGTCAGATGTAACACTCATATTCAGGGGTTTACAAAGTGAAGAAGAAAAGAGCAGAGACCCATATTGAAGAAGACTAAATTGTTCAGGATCCAGTGAAATGTGTTTTGCTTGGTTATAGAAGCCATGGGTGTGATTGCACCAACACCCCAGCCTTGGGCTCAGGGCACTCTGAGGGGAAGAGCCCATCCCTCCTCTGATCTTCCCCCCTCCCATGCTGCTGCTCTCCCACACTCACCCCACTGCCTTCCAAACCTCTGTCTTCTTTTCCCTGGATTGCAAAATCTAAGAAGGTTGTGCTTAACCCAGTGAGCCTCTTTTCTGATGCCAAACACACGCTCTCACTGATTACTTCCCAAAGAATTCTTTCTGCAGAGACAGATGAATTTCTAGGAGCAACACTGAAATTAGACTGAAACCTTGCTGCATATATAGTTAAAAGACCAGCAATGATCTTAATTTTTGTCCTCTATTTTAAGAACAATCCATCTCACCTTTTTTAATGATTGACCTTGAAGTTGTTCCTCAAGGGCACTACTGGAGTTTCTTTCTGTTGCCTTCTTTCAGATATCAGATTCTGCAGAACATTTCCAATCACTTTCACAAATACTTTAATTCTGACACTTAGCAACATGGTTTTAGCAGCTAAAAAATCATTAATGCTTAATTTGCATTAAATCAGGGTAGAGGGAACTAAATTCTCCAATTTTTTAATATATACACACATATATTAGCAAAACAAAGTGTTGATAAATGAAGCATTGACTCTATCAACCTCTAGATTGCAGAGTGGGGACAGTTTGGGGCAAACTTGAATAGACACAGACTTCAAGACTAACAAACAAAAGGACCTGCCCCACAAAGCCACAGCAAAGAGCACGACAGCTCTGGGCACATATCTTCCCCTCTCTTTGAACAAAGTCCACGCAGGCCAGGGCTGCATCTTGTGGCTTAAGTAGGTCCCTGCAAAGATGAACTTCCATGAATCATGGGATGGTTTGGGTTGGAAGGGCCCTTAAAGATCATCCAGTTCCACCCCCTGCCATGGGCAGGGACACCTCCTGCTATCCCAGGTGGCTCCAAGACTCATCTCACCTGGCACTGGACACTTCCAGGGATGGGGCAGCTACAGCTTCACTGGGCAAACCTGTGCCAGGGCCTCACCCACCTCACAGGGAACAATTTCTTCCTAATGTCTAAAACTGCTCTTTCAGTTTGAGGCCATTCCCCTTTGTCCTGTTAGTACCTGCTCTTGTAAATAATCTCTATCTTTCTTGTAGACTCCCTTCATGAACTTCATGTACACTCAGGTACACAAACTTGGCTCTCAGCTCAGTAATCTACAATGATTTTGTTCTTTTAAAAGAAGTAGTTTTCAAAGACTGATTCACAACTTTTAAGATCCATTTTTATAGTGATTCAAATGGTCAAGTCTAGAGGATTTACCCTTTTACCACCATGTGTTCATCTTCACAAGACTTTTCTTATACCCACCCTCTTTGCCATGCTCACCATCCTACACAGCTGCCTGGAAAAGTGGCTACTGCTGCCCATCCCTCATTTGCACATTAATTAAAAGACAAGCATTGAATATGTAGCAACAGGATTGGTAAGAATAATTGCCCTGGTTGAGATTATCTGGTAAATCTGAAGATGCCCCTCAGTGGAAGAGCCAGATGGTGAATTTTTAATTTAGGAAGGTCGTTTCAGGTTTATGCTATGAGTTTTAAAACATTTCTTCTTTTAATAAAATAGATTCTATAGTCCAGTTACAATAACAACATAATATCTGATTCTCATGCTATCTTCAGCTCCTAACAATGGATGGGATAGAGGTCCTGCTCCAGTCTATTAGAAGAATTTAATGACCATTAAAAGGCAAGCAGAGATTTGTATCACTCAGTTGTTCACTGTCATTGTTCCAGTCCCCACAGTGGAGAAACAGCACATTTCTTTTAAGTAAAATATTGCTGGGAACTCAGTGCTTCAGCAATTACCTCCGAAACACATTGTTTTCTCAAAGCCATTAACATGTCAGATCATGGCAGTGCTTGACATCCAAACACGCCTTGGAGGGCTGCAATTCAATTTAAGGATCACCTCCTTTGAGCAGGCCAACCTGCACATTTTACAAAGTCTGAGAGAAATTCTCAGAGTACACTTTGATCATGCTGCTTCCTAAATTAAAAACAAAACTGTAAGTGTTAAACATCTTTAACAAGACATTAAACCTCAGCCATAATCCAGGAAGGGTCCCTTAATGAGTAATGACATATGTTGTGAAGGCAGTTATCTCCTAATGTTCAGTGCTGCAGCAGTACAATGGAAAGGCACAGTGTGCAAAGGGGATGTATCATCACTAATGAGAGGATAATTTGAAGCTACTCTTCTGAGAACCCCAGAGGAGACTTTCCATTTCTGCAATATTCCATCATATGTTTCAAGGAAGAATGGGAAGTGACAGTGTGATAGAGCAAGTGCTGAGAATGAGTCAGAAGATGGGCTTGGACATTGGGAGGGGCTCTGAAAGAGTTACTTTCCTTTACTTCCCCCCGAAAATCTTGGTGCAAATTAATCGCATCTCCTTACTCTTCCACTCAGCTGGCCACTAATGACCTGCTGGCCACTGTATGGGGAGCATGGGATGAGTGCAGGGCTGCTGGGAGCACACAACGTGGTGCAAAAGGAGATGAGGTAGGGAAGCAGCCTGAGAAGTGATGAGTGAGGACCATGCTCAAAAGTAGGAAAAGAATCCAACTCCTCTCTTATTAAAAGACCCCATACAATATAGGAAACTCTTCTGAAATGCATTTTGAGGCTTTTCCTCTCATCTTCCTTCTGCAAACTGTGACTGAACCATTGCAATGACTTTTCCAGGTGATACAAATATTCAAGGCCATCCACTCTATAGTACCCTATAGATGATGTTTTCATTTATCTTTGCCATTCCCACCTTTCTCCCCTCAATTAATAGATCAAAATTTCTATTCTTGACTATTTTGCCAGGGGAGGTTTAGCTTGGATATTAGGGAAGAAATCTCACCTGAAAAGGTGGACAGGCATTGGAAGAGTGTGCCCAGGGAGATGGTGGACTCCCATCCCTGGAGGTGTTTAAAAGGTGTGGCTGTGGCACTTGGGGACAAGGGTTGGTGGAGGAGACAGTGATGCTGAGTTAATGGCTGGACTCAATGGTCTTAGAGGGCTTTTCCAGCCTTAGTGGTTCTATGTTGATTCTAAGAAATAATGAAATGAAAAAAACCTGTCAGAATTTAGTAAGAAAAGTCACTCATTATGAACAGAATTAACAGGGAAAAAGACAATGGGCCTGATAATTTTGCTCACCACTTCTTCATGTGAAAAACTGTTGAAATCCACAAAACCAATTAATCCTCACACTTTCTGTTACTGGTGTTTGTACGGAATTCTAATGAATTTGTCTCCTGACCAAAGGGACTAGCATGCACTAAGGCAGCACACTGCTGGCATCTCTTGAGTCACCAATTCCTTGCTCTGTGAGACAGCTTTGCATGCAGAGAAGAGACATGTCAAAATTTCTGCTCTCACTCTCTGATTGAAGGTAGAGGAGCCTCTAACAGGGAAGGAATACATGGCTGGGAAGGGATAGGGGATTCAACCAAAGACAACAGATACTTAAATCAAAGTCTGCCTATGATTTTACATACTCATGCAAAATTGTCACTCCCTGTCTAGCACTTTTTTACTTTGGCATTTTTTTGATTGCTTGATCAGGGTTTTTTAAGGCCTACCTTCAGAGATTTAAAAGGAAAGCTGCTGCAGACAACTTGTAAATGCTTCTTGCATTACAGAAAAAGCCTGGATTTGGTGACAGAGTAGTATTTAATAATCATCAATATGAAATGTGTGGCTTAGCCCTCCTCCCTTGACCCTTCCCCTCGTGTAAAGTCATCTGCAAATTAAGTGAATAACAATCAATTTGAGATGTTGCCATTTGCTGAAGCAGGCATTACTGGATGCTACCTGATTGTTCCTGCATCTAAATCAAGGGAACTGCTGCAAGAGATAGTGATGACTTGACACTACATTGCAAAATTATGGAAGGTATCAGAGCTTTGGTGAACCTGTGTTGTGTTTATTAAATTGCAGTTGTTAAAGTTGTAAATCTGCAGCCCCCTGAGCTCTGAGGTCTTCTAGATGAAGCCCAGTTAGCCTGTCCCTGGCACTGGGCAAGAGGAAGAGCCTAAGAACAGAATTACTGCTTGGTGATTCTTCTCCCAATATTTTCCCTACCTTCTAATACCCAGGAGTGTAGCAGCTTCTTGCACCCAAGCTGAGTTCCAGAAAGACTTCTGGACAAGAGAAGAAGCATCTTTCCCTTTGACATCAGAGGTCATGGGTGTCATTTCGTCTGGCATTGGCTGGGCAGGGGCTCTTTTCATCATGGTCATTCTTTTCCACTTCAAGATGTGTCTGCTGTCCTGAGAAGAATTTACTTTCAATTTCTCTCTGATTTTGAGGAATACAGGATTTAAAGGAAGTGAAGCAATTTGGTACTCTGAGAGCCTGCTTTCAACTTTGTGTTGCATTCTGAAGTTATTTTGCTACTTTGCATTTTAATAAGGACATTATGTCAAACTGATTCATTCCTAAGGAAGGGCAAAGCACACCCCTTACCAAAAGGTGTGTGAAGTTATGGAGATAAGAACCTGCTTTAGCTCTCCTGACCTGCCCCATAGGAGAGGTCCCCCAGCCCTCTGATCATCTTTGTGGCCCTCATCGAGGGCCTACAAGTATTTCTATGAGCAGTAAGAACCTTTTTCCTGGAGAAATATCCTTTTCTTTGAAAAAAACCCCTAAGCAGGGTCATCCTTGCTTTCAGAACCTGCAGACTGTCCTGGCAACTGACCAAGAGACTGAGGGTTGATTTAATTTGCATAAATCAGGGCTGATTACAGTTACTTTCTTCATTAATACACCGAGTACTGATTAACAGTTGGAAATACCCAGAAGGTACTGATGCATTTGTAAGGGGCTGAATGCTGGATGCCAGGAAGGTTCCTACAAACAAACCTCTTTCACAGAGCTCATGCACCACATCAGTGCAGGCTTTGTTCTGAAAACATTGAGAGTTTCTTTAGGTCCTACAGGACACATCTTCATTTTAAACCCTGGTGGGAGGGTGCAGAGACAGGAGCTACTTCAGTGACCCTGTCTCCTTCCATACAGAGGCTTCAGGCAGAGCTCCTGGCACCAGGGATTGGTGCCATGACAGGTCCTGTCACCTGAGTCTCCTGCACCAACAGCTGGGTTTCATTTAGGAAGACAAAACACTGTAAAGAGGAGGAAACTGTTTTCTTCTTGTACTGGACAGATGCAAGAAGCTCATTCAGCACAGCACAACTCTCATTTCATTATGGTGATATAAATCATCTACCAGCTTATTTACTGTTTACATAGATGTGAGTTTCTCTCATGAAAAATTGATTTATCTATCAGATAATTAGTAAACTTCAATAATTGCAAAAGCCTCTTAGCAATCAGTAGTCATTTAATTAACATACAATAACTGTCTTATTAAATCTCCATTAAATACCTGTTAGAGTTAATTAAGACCCATGTGTAGGATTCTATGAATCCTGGTGAAACCACATTCTGGTTAAACAATGAGCTGCCTGGAACAGAGTTGCTGCTTATTCCTGTTGCAGTGAGTTGCTCTAGTTGAAGGTAAGGACAGTGCTGTATTTCAGATTCCAACACTTTATGGTTATGTAAAAATAGGATATGAAAAGCATGAATGAGAAGACATGAAATGCTCTAAGATTTTCAGATGGACTCAGTTGCAAACCCTTTTTTCTTACACATGTGTGTGAAATTCACGTCTCAAACATGTCCCAAGTCTGTAATGCCTCTTATGTTGCAACAGACTTTAAAAAATCATAATAAACTTTGGTGTTGAAGGAAAAACAAATAGTCCACGATGTTCTTTTGTATTTCATCCTGATAGGATTATTTGGAACTAGCAATGATTTGGTCTAAATTTGTCCCCTTGCCCCCTGAATCCTCTTTTGCTGGCTTCTGCTGAGGTGAAGCACCTTCTGTATGATCAGACAGACAAATGTTGGATTGTACAGAAAGCTTCCAAAACTTTAGGCAAAATAAATGATACTTGGGTTTTTCTTCTACTCAGTTCAAAGATGATCATAAAACAAAAAAAATCCCAACCAGTCAACCAACCAAAGAAAACCCTTGCCTTCTCCTCTTGCAAGAGACATAAATGCAATGTGGACATTTAGCACCACTGTTTAATCTGCAGCACATAAACAACTTCAAGCAAGTACAAGATCCTTTATAATGGAAATCAGAACTGTGTAATTCCACTCATATTTGTGCTTGTTGCTGCTTAAAATAAGTCTAAGTCAGAATAAAGTCAGTCCAGAGGAAATACCAGCAATAAAACTTTGGAAATCAACCTCCTTGTTGCTGACCCAGCCTCGGAGCACTCGGGACTTCTCTTCTACATACAGGAATTTTCTGAACACCTAAGCATATGTATAAAAGTGAAATCAAATGATTGCCTCAGACTTGACAGAACTGCTGAACTAAGAGCCATGCACTGTCCTCTGTTAAAGGGCATTGCCTTGGGAAGGTAAAGCTCAGTGCATGTTGTTCTGAGTGTTGGTATTCTCTGCTGTTGTCTATTATATATTTATAGAGGTACAAATAGTGATCTTTGAAGAGTGATGTCACCTAGCCATATCTGATGTGACTTTGACAAAATCCAGCAAGCAGTACTCTGATTTAGCAGAGCAGAACCACAGATTTATGCCTATCAAGGTACTAATGTATATCAAAAAAGGGATCCTGTTTTTGAAAATGACAAAACAGATACTAAAAAGGAATCCAAACCTCTAGTCAGACAGAAAATACTGGGTGAGACTGAGGGGCAACACTCAGAGTAATCTGGGGATATTCAGGTTATAATGAGAGCACATGATGCATTATTTGTGGCTTAACCTCAGTTTGGTGTATCTGAATAATTAACCTGCTTTGTTCCAATTAATTTAAATGTCCATATTCTGCTGTTTATGAAATTGGAATGTGTTCTACAAAATGAAGTCACGAAAAATTTGCATTGCCAGTTTAAAAAAATGTTGAGAGTGAGTATTTATCCTAATTATAAAAGAATACAGGGAGGTCAGAGGGAGAATGCACTTTAAACAACTGCAGGTAACTCAAAGAGAAGTGGAAAATTCTTCTGAAATTCTATGTAATTTATTGGATGATAAACTCACAGCACCAAATTTCTGAACATTTTCCTATCAGAAAATCTCTCTGATGATTGTTGTTCTTGAAAGACACTCCTGTGCCACAAACACACATTATTTCTGACAACTGCTCTGATGCTGCACATCTTATCCCCAACTCCAAACTGAAACCTTCCAGTGGTGTGAACATGGCCCCTTTCTGTGTGATCAGCTCTGGCTGAGCCAGTGTGTTTAATTTTTCTCTAGTTACTGCATTATTTAACAAATGTGGGTCTATCACAGTCCGAGTTCCTGCCTTTCCTGCAATGCTAGGGGACTAATAAACACATACTCAGAACCAAATGAAAAACTATGTAGTTGTGTAAAGCCTTACAGTACAGTTTTGTATTCATCCCAGATGGACACCAGGTCTTCTCACAGCACTTGCAATATAATTAGAATTCAACACTAAAGAAAAAAATTCCCCGAATAAAACATGCAAAGATTACAATCTAAATACAGTGCTGTTAGATGAAAAAATGAATGTAGAGTATTGAATGTTCAAAATTGTGTTGAATTAGATAAGCAAATCCCATGTAACTTTGTTAATGATTCATAATCAGCTAATAAGCTCATCTCTAGTAGAATAATGATCCATGGACCTGTTAGCTCATTTATCACTATGTTTTACAACACTGGCAAAGAAACTAATTAAATCCCAGCATCATTACACAGAATTCCTTTTAATAAAGATACAATGATGCACTAGAGGGTACAGATTACACTGCAAATTGTACCAAGAGATTCTGGACAGCAAGTTTTAATTAATATATTAGCGAGAATCTGCTCACTTAGATAATAAATAACTAGAAAACATCTGCACACTCAAAAACATTGGAGGGAGGAGTAAGGAAAGGAGCATGATGTGAGGTATAAAAATTATAGAGGTTTTTCTATTCCCAGCAAAAAGCTGGTGCTGCTCACTGCCTGCATTCATTATCCAGCACAAACGAGGAGGCGGAACTCTGGCTCTGGTGCTGAAGATGCTGGTGGGGGCATTCCTATCAGGTTATAAAAAAAATAGAAATCTCTGCAGCACCAGCACTAGCCCAGTGCAGCTGGAGCATCTCCCAGAACACTGCAAGGATTCACAAGGCACAGTGTAAGAAGTTGTTATATCATTCTGCTCATTGTGGGAGAGAAGATAGATGGGTAACTGCTCAGATGAACAGTTCCCTATTGTGCAAGCAAGAGAAAAGCATAGAAAGAACTTAAGGGACAGCACAGAACAAAGACAGACTGAAATGACTGAATGATCCAACACTGGTATTCAAAGGAAAGGTGACTCTAATGGTGGGAAAACAACAGAATGTGATCACCAGTTTCACTTTTTAACCTGAACATCCCAGCCTAGAGTAAGAAGCACGAAAAAAATTCTGCAGTGACTCTGAGCCAAGAAACAGTGCTTGCCAGGACCTTTCAAATGCACATGTAAAGGAACATGTATTCCCCCCATGGGGAGTAGTTGCTGTGACTATTGAGAAAGTGAAACACAGGCACATCTGGAAATGCTTAACAGGTCAGGTAAGCCAGAAACTATTTTGACACAGCTTCTAGCATGGAACAATGAGTCAGTGAAAATAATGATCTGAGAACAGGCAACCAAGATGAAGTGGGTAAATTGTTCCATTCCTTTTGGAATCCTACTCTAAGATAAATGTCTTACCTTCAGGAGATACCCTTCTCTTTTCGAAACGCCAGTAGTGCAGAACTCTGCCTGAGGTCACGAAAATGGTGCCTGGCCAGCAGCAATGAACTGCAGGGCATGATCAGAGTCTGGGTCTCCTGAGTGCAGAAGAAAAGACCTCACACAGTTCTACAAAAACCCAAAATTCATAGGGAGTGAAGAGGAGTTCCCACTTGCTGTATCTTGGAATAAAGGCACATGACAAGTAAATCTCAAAAGCAACTAGTACCTTTCTTGCAGTCATTATGAAAAAGGAGAGGTTGGGAAATGATGGAAATTGCACATAAAATTCAGTAGTGCCTAATACAAGAGATATTGCTGTGGATCGAGACAACACCTGCAGATGAAGGGCAGGTAGCACCAGTGGTGAGATGAATAAACATAATTTAGAGACCATAGCCATGCCAGGCCAAACGATTTTTCTAGACAATTGAGACAGGTGAGAATCTGACCTCTAAAACTATTCTACCTGTTCAGTTTAGGAAAGGGTGTGGTAGTTCTACAACTGTAGAAGGCTTGTGCTGTAGCTCTCTCCAGAAGGATCAAGAAGTGCTCTCTGCAGACCTGGTGCATCAGGCTGGTGCTACTGGGAGCACGAATGAGATTTCATGATTCCCATGATTGCCAGAAATTCACCTGATTGGTACTTCTGTGTATGTCTGTAAGCTTCTCCTCTGTGTTCAAATGCGAAAGCATAAATTGGATTTTTGCCATTCTTTGTACAGTGGGACCTATTTTAAATACAACACATGGTTTATAAGACATTTTAGAAGTACCATCCATGTTTCAGAATGGTCTTCAATGTGGGTGATCACGATTTCTACACCTTGTCCACCACCTATTCTCTTGGAACAGCAGGGGTTCCCGTAGCAGTAACCTTATCATAGGATGAGAGCTAAGTCCTGAATCACAGGAAACATGCATTCATTCTGCATCACTTTAACACTGTGTGCTCCAGCAGCAAGAGCAAAAAAAGCGTTCAAGCAACACTGTGACCTTACTGCCCCCTATTCAGAAGCTCAGAAAACTACAACGCTCCCTTAACTACACATTCAGCAGAGAATGAATGGCTCAGCACAGACAGGAAAGAATTCCCATGAAAAGGAGATGGCAGTGGAGATGTAGTTCCATAAAATTGTCATTCCTACACGCCATCTGTATTCCCTGATGTAGAGGCTTGTGGCCACTCTATGCAGAAAGCACTGTGGGGAATGAGGATTTTTATCCTGAACTGGTTTTTGTGACTCTTTGGAAGAAAAGGTTAGCAGCATCCTAATACAGCCAGCTATGTAGCCCCAAGGTGCACAGAGTATACCACCCAGTTTCTATGATACTGGGGTATTTGTCTCTTCTTGGTGTACAGAATACATTATATAGTCCTTCATGCCATAGGGACCAAAGGAAAAAGTCCAAGAATTATACATTGTCCCATATTTGCTTCTCCCACACCAGTCCTCTCCAAGTAAATATCTCCCAGCGTGTCACCTGCATCTGCCATTTCTTTTTTCCCACCGTTGTGGCCCCCCCACTGTCACCAGTTCACGTGGCTCAAAGGTAACAGGTCAGGACGAGCTGCAGCAGAGGCACCATCTGAGCAGCTCCTCTGAGAATGCACAGGACTATTTCTTTTGAACTACTGAGCACTCTACATGTTTAAAGAGTTGAGAGTGCTCAGCTATTTGTACACTAAGAACAGAATCCAAGTTCTCAAGGTCCATATTGTGTAACAGAACTGGGTATTTGTGCATCCACACACTTGTACTATTTCCATTTCCCTGCCAGCTTATTGGACTCCATCTGGGAACTGATGAGTTTATTCCATTTGTTATTAGAGGAAACAATAGCACCAAATGTAGCTATTGTTTAGTCTTTACATTTAACCTCGATTGCTACAAACATGGTGTTCCCAGAGGAGAAGTATCTGTCTTATTAAACATATCCTTCTGGGTGGAAAAAAGAACCATCCACACACCAAACAGCCCTTTCCTGAGAAACAGCATTGGAGTCCAGCACCTGCCTCTTTTTGGTGTCTGGTACAGAATCCTCAACCTCTAACACATTACATTAGCTCATGAATAAAATGTGATTATTTCACACAATTAATGTAATTCCTTTAATAGATAAGCCAGTTCTCACATTCTCTTCTTCCATCAAAAAGTCTTTATCACTCAATCCTAGTGCATAATCCTAATTCAAAATTAAGTGCATTACTGCCAAGGTGATTAGAATGCTTGTAAAAATGCAGAATTTAGGGGAAAACAATTACATTATTTTCCTTTGAGAAGTTTTCCTTGTTTTCTGTTTCAGAGTTTTTTTCCCAGAATGCAAATATCCCTTCCCTTTCTTGCTCCCAGTCTCACATGTTTTTCCTACATTCCTCACACACAAAATTTTCTATGCCAGTTATTCCACTTCCCAAATAAACCAAGCAAAAACAAATTAGTTTTCTGATATCAAAACGTATTGGGCCGACCTCACAGCCTCTTTGTTGGATTTTGAAGAAGATTCTGGAGGAACAACGAAGCTCAGGTTTTGAGCAAAGGTAATTTTGAAAGGTGGAATCACACCTTATGAAACTCTCCAGAGAATTTTTCTTGATGTAAAGCTAAGAAGACTTTGTGATAATTTCTTAGGAACTGGCCTCATTCCAAGTTGGATTTTAAACAGAGATTATAAAGCAAACACCATCCCCCACAAGTATTAAAAAGAAGAAAATAACAGAATGGGGGCTGCAGAAATGGTCTCTATTGTGGGACAAAAAGCTGTCAATCAAGCAGGTTGACAGGCATCAGGCATTGACAGACAGGCCCTCTCTCTTGACTTCAGTTATCTGGGGGAATGGGAAAAGTGTCTGCAGGAACACGTTAAATTGCCAAAGTCATTACCAGTCACCAATTACCAAAGAAAAGATAACAAGGTGTATTTTAGAAAAATCGATGCAACAACATGCATTTCAATAAAGTGAGTTTTTCAGAACTTTAGAAAACAAAATGAACTATTTAGGGAATACATGATGGTTTTTTCATGGAATACCAAGCGCTTTCCTATGCCAGCAGCGCTTGGAGATTCATCACTATTCTCCCTATATTTTGTATTGGGGCCAGAGGTCAACCAACAAATATTTCCCTTTGTCTCTTCTTAGGCTTCACCTACAGAAAGAAAGTAATCTCTGTATCCCAATGAATAATTCTAAGCTCTATGCTTAGAAAGGCTACAATCCAAAAGACATTTTGGTTCCCAAGGGCTTTTATTCTAGTTGCAAGAGTAAATTCTATTATGTGTTAATAAATTAGTAGAAAAAGACCAAAGTACCTTGATATTTACTGCCAGATTTGTTTTTTTCATTCACCCAGACTGCAAAGGCCCCTCATTAATTGTGTTGGACTCACTGCACTACCTTCAGACAGGCTGCCTAAGTTTGGAATGCTGCATTTCTCTCACATCATTCTACTCCAAATTTTTCTGTAGCCATGACCTAAATCAAGTGGAATGAAATTTGTTCTGATACAAAAATTAAGAAACCTGCAACAAAGGCTGTGAGAAAATAAAGTCTCTGCTGTGATGGAAGGAGGCAACTCCCTTGTTTTTGTGACCTTCCTTCTGCCAGCACAATCAGGAGAAAAAACAGGATGACCCTTTTCAACATTAATAAAAGAGTTCAATCACTGCAAATTTAAGTGTGCTTGCCTTTGGATTTTCCAAGCTCTCCTAACAGTAATTAAATATCACTGAAGACACGTTGAGCACATAAAATTTTGTCTAGATTGCTGCCCACTTATTTTCAGTGAATTATTCCAAGTGCTTTCCTTCTTTTTCTTTAGCTGCCATTAGGTGGTTCACTTTCAGGAGCTGCTTCACTTTCAGTGGAAACAAAAGAAGGTTTTCTATTGCTGTTGCTCCAGCTGTGATCTGCAAGAACATGATTACAGTCTGCATTCTATTCCCAGACAGCCCTGAATTCAAACGGGTCCCTCCCACTACATCCAACAGCCACAGCCCAGGGCAGCCTCTGTTATGGCCCAGGGAGGGAAGGATGGAAGCTGCTGCTCCAGGATTTATTTGCATACCTCTTGAATATCTCCTCAGGATTGCAGTGACTTCTATTCATGTTTTTGAATTATGTAACTTTTGTGGCTTTTTTTAAAAAAAAGAAAAAATATTGTGCAACCCAGTTTGATGATCCCACATGCATCTTATACCCTTAAATTCCTGCAGCTCTCTCTTTTGGACACTGTATAGTAAGGACCTTAACACTTGTATCCATGTGTGTCACCTATCAGACCATATCTCTGTGCTTTACAGGAACCACAGAATTGTAAATTGAGTTTGCTTGGAATGGAGGGGACCTCTGGAGATCATCTAGACCCAAACTCAGCTCCAAGTGGGTCTAATCAGATCAGTGTGCTCAGGGATCTGTTCAGTCAAACCTTACTAACACCTCCAAGGAGGAAAATTTATCAACAGGGTTAGGAAAAAAATAAATTAATTTGCTAGATCTAAGTAGAATGTAGAATGCCCCACATTCCAACTTCTGTCCATTGAGCGTCACCCACTGTTGTGCACCCTTAGCAGAAGTCTGTCTGTGCCTCCTCTGAGCTCTTGGCTCACTTGTATTAGGACAAAAATATTCAGAACACTTACTTTTACAGTGAAGGGGAAAAAAATCCAAGAACACCGAAAATATCTTGCAAAGACCTCTCAGAATACACAACAGATTGAGGCATAAGACCATGGCCATGCATGTGCCTTCCAGCTGACCATAAATAAAAACCTTTCAGCCCTTTTCCTCACCAAGAAGAGTTAAACCTGTGCTCAGAAGCAGCTTCTGACTGAGGAGTCTGACTCTGGCTGGGAAGAGTTGGTTCTGCTGGCAGAGAACAGTTGTGTCTCCTCAGTTTAGAGGCCACAGCTCCTGGGTACTTTGTACTAAAAAAACACTTGAAGAATTTAATAAAAATTATAAACCAGGAAACATTCAATCTAGAAGTTGTTATTGCAGATGTCTAAATAGCAGCATCACGTTGTCTGGAAGAACCATGCTGTACAGAATTAAGGGAATCATCTTTCCTAGCTCACTTCATTAATGTTCACAATTTTATTTTGCCTTTATCTAGATACAAAACAGTTTTGTATAAACAGTTTTATAAACCTCTGTGATGTGCTTCTCAAATTAGGAAAATAGCCCTTGTGTGAATGAATGGCTTAGACAATAAGAAACAAATTTAAACAATTTTTTAAGTTTAAATTGATTACCTTCTACTGCAAGGACTCTCCCCATGGTTCAGGCTCACATTTCAAAGCTACCTGAAGTGTCCAGAATTGGGATCTGATCTCTCTGTAGGATGTCTCAGTGAATATTTATTACCAAGGCTGAGGGAGCAGCCTCTATATTAATCATCTTCTGTCAAAAAAAAGAGAAGGCCAGCAAGCAACCTGTGGAGGAGATCAATAGATTTAACTTTCTTTATTCATTTAGGATTGCTTCAGCCAACTTTCCCCAGTAGCAATTAATAAGAAGCTTGTCCACTCTTCTCAATGGCAGCAAAGTTCTTTGAGTTCTACACAATGTTCTTCAATGCCAACATCACAAAAAGAGAACCTGTAAGATAAGGAGCCGAGACCAAAGTGCCAGGCACCTATCACTCATGTCCTCAGAAAACTAACTCTGTCTATAATGAGTCATATTTCACAATTGTTATCAACTGACAACTAATTTTAGGAAATGCAATTAAACCAAAAACTGTACTTGTTATTTTCTGCTATTTTTTTCTGTTGCTCTTTTGCAACATGGCCCAGCCTGGACCCAAATCCTGTGTGCTCTGCAAACACAGACGGGAAGCACAGAAGGAAGATAAACGAAGAAAATCCAAACAAACAACACTTTTAAAAACCTCAGCTAAGACAGAAGATAACCAACAGATTCACCCTCCAAGATGAGTCTTGCAGGGCAAAGGAATAATGCTGGAATTTCAGATTTAATCCATTTCTAAGCAGGGAGAGCAATCACTTTGGCCTTAACCTCAGCTTTGAGAACACTGTTCTGCATACATGCTGTTTCAACATTTCTGGGTTGCAATTCAGCATCAAATAATCAATATTCAAGCCCTTGCAGCCTCCCTGACACACCAGACTGAACAGCACCTCCTCCAAGAGCGCTGACACCCCTTGAATTGAAGAGCAAATTTTGCATATCTTCAGGTCTTGAAGAACATTTTTGTGCCACACAGACACGATGTTGTGAATTTTTGCAAGTTCTTGGTATGTGCACACTTGGCTCCATCCTTCCCAGTGGTGTGACTCCTTTCTGTGCCTCTCAGACAGGAGCAGGGCCACAGCTTCACATTTACCAGAGAGGCATTTGCATGGGTTAAGTAACAACCTCTGTATTATTGTTTTAGTAGACTTTTGAAGAAAATTTTCTCAACTTTTGGTGCAGCAGAGCTGCCCTGGTCAGAAATCCAAACATTTTCTGCTGTTTTAAAACTGATTTCTGGTATCACGATAAGTATACTGGAAAATATATTTAGACAAGTGTAAAGAGATGGAATTTATCATCTCTTGTTTTTTCAATAGAAACTTCTCAAACATACACAGAAAATGAGTCAGGGGGTACATTTTATGTTACTGTAAGAGAGTAACATTTATTCTATTTTACTGCAAAATTCTACTTCAGAATTTTCAGGTCTTTCTATGTCCCCATTAAGTGACATGAGTACATTTTCCCAGATAAAAGTGATTACAAAGTGAATGTCCCAATTAAAGATGGCAAAAAATCAAGGTCTACAGGGAGAATCTAGAGAGAGAGATTCAGTGGCAATTACATCTTCTGTGTTCTTTGAGACCTTAGGAAAAAATTCAGCAAGACAAGGCTGTGGTGTGGCTGCACTTTCTCCCCACCCACCTGGGCTTTCCCACTGAAGGTATCTGTGACAGTTTCCTGAAGTTTGTGACAAAACTAAGCAGATTCTTTTAGAGTAAAACAGAAACTGGAAGACCCAGATGTCTCCTGTGCAGGTGCAGGTCTGCAGCTAAACCTGCACTGGAAGTTCACCTCCCCGTCTGGTTTGGCTCTGACTCCCACTCAGCCAACTGGAAGGCTCCCAGTAGTCCTTATAAGCACCACAGCTCTTTGGACGAGCTGCTGCCACCCCCTGTGGGACAGCACTCAGCCTTCTTGTGGAGGACAAACAGCTCAGTGTGGTCAAGTCAGAATTTGTTAGCAATTACCAGTCTTTCTTGTCACAACAAGACTTTGACAAGATCAGTGACTATTACTGGGGTGTGCGGAATATTCAATTTTGTATTCACCATTTCCTAAAGTCACCAGAATTCCCACAGGTCATTCCAGTTCAGTAGAGAACTGCTACAGCTCTTTGCACAGCAGCACTTAGCACGAGGTCTCTGACTGCTCCACCCTTGCTCAGGCTGCAGGAGCTCCTGTGTGTGGTGCTGCCCCGTGGCTCCCCTCAGCAGCATGGAAATGGTTAAGGTCACAACAGAGTGCTGCTATGTAAAGGAGAAATTTCCCTGTCCTTGCCTAAGTGAATGTCTGGGATTAAACTGACAGCCCACCTTAGTGATGGTGGAATAATTGGTTGTTCAGCTCTGTCCTTGTCAAGCTCTGACAGTTCTGCAGATGTCCTGCTCGGCTCTCCAAAGGTTAGCCTCAGCTGAAGCTGGTGTTCATTAATCATTCCTTCCTGACAGGACTCAGAGCAGCCCACATCTGCCACTCTGTCCCCCTCAATCCCTGATGTACCCAGCTTGTGTATAATCACTGCTGGTTTTCTTAAGAGGATACCTGATAAGGGAATACACAGTTAACAATGAGACTTGTGGTGTTGCCTTCCTTCTTGGTAATTCTCTCAGCAAAGGGCCAGTAATATGAATTTGGTGTCTTTGTCCAAGACAGTCTTATACAAAAAGAATGAACTGTGGGCTGGTTGCACAAGAAACACATAATATCCCATTCTTCTTATAGGATCTGCAATGCCATCATAAACCAACAATTTTCAGTCCAGTACCATCCTCACAATGGAGATGGACAGACAAGGTACTGCAGGAACCTTGCACAGGTACATGGCAGCTGCAAACAGCTCCTGGTTTAGAGGGAGTGGGGAAAAACCCGCCATGAACAGTCCCTCTGAGCAGCTGAAGAAAGAAAAGTCTCAATGAGTTCTTCTGGTCTGGCCAATTTTTCCAACCAACAGATCTCTCTGGGTCTGGATGAGAACAGTTCCTTCACTGCCTGTTTGTGGTCACAGTGACTGAAAACTCCTCTCACCAGCTCTGCTTTAACCCAGTGAACTGGACAATCTTCAGAAGTTCACATAAGACTAATTTCTTTGGAGTATTCTGACTGCTTTTGCCAGAATCTGGAAGTCACCCATGGAGTTTACAAAGGTCAGTTCCCAGCAATGTCAAGTATACCCCAAAATTTCAAGTGTGCATCCCACAATTAGACAAAAACACAAACATTTTACTGATGACTCTTGAGTAAATTAACCATCAACACACAGACTGCCAGTGTATCATAGTTGCCAAGACTGTGTAAGAAATGAAATAATTATCTACTTCACAATCTTATAAGATTGTCCACTGACTTTTCTTAGGGTGCTGGTGCTCTTATGTGAGCATTGCAGGAATCATTTCAAATAATTGATTAACTGTCTAGTCCATGAAGTTTAAAAAGGAACAAACAAGGACATTAAGTGATTAGCATTCTTCCATTTAATTTGCAAATCCTGTCTTCACAGCTAAAAAGCCAAATGCCTCAGGCTCCATCCCAGGCACACAGATCCCAACAAGCATGACAGTAGAAAGAAGATGCTACAGAGGCAGATAACTGACAGGCTGGATTAAAGCAATCAACACATTGACCATTAATCACAACTGAAGGCTTTACAGTGCACTTAGAGAATGGCAGTGGGGCTGCTCCAGAGGGGAGCAGCAGTGATGCTGAATTTCAAACTGCTGACCCAACCCACTAATGTGACTTGGACAACATAAGCCTTTATAGCTGCAGAGCTTCAGTTAACTCAAGTAAATTTTGCATTTAGATGAAAAGGGAAAAATCTGAGCAGTGGACTGCCTCTCAGGTTCCACAACCCTGACTTTACCAGGGAGGCCCAAGTAACCAAACTCAGACAAAATCATGTGCTCATAACCAGAGTCCTGTTGTGTGGAGCTGTTCTCCCATGTTTCAGCTGACAATGACACCTTCTGGTGCTGCCTCCAATGGATATATCCAATTTAACATCTGGAGATGGTATAACCATTTGCAAAAAATGTTAATTCTCTGCAGGATTGGGAGTGCTTGTCAGCCACAGAGGAATGGATGCTCCAGTGCTGAATGACAATAACAGCACAGAAACTGTTACCAGCTCTACCACCCAAATCAGTGGCCTTGGGAGTGGGCACTGCACGGGGACACACAAAAAACCCTTTACAGGATAAGGGGCTAAACCAGGGAAACACACAAAGACAATTCCGTTGCTTTAGGATTTAATTTCTCACTCCTGTTCTCTCTGTGCACCACAGCAGGACCCAGTGGTTGGGCAATGGCTGCTGGGTTGGGAAAAAGTCTGAAACCAAAGGAACAGGTCTAGTAGAATATGGTTTTGATTATGTTTATAAACATCAGGCAACAACCAGAATCTTCACTATGCTCTGTGTGCATGATGCCCAAAGGGTCTCCTCTTCACAAAGGATGCACATGCCATCTCTCTGGTTTTCCTTGAACCTACTGGGAGTAACATCAAATGATTAAATGAGTAAGGCCTACTTTTAAGTCAGTAAAAATTGCATTTCTGTCGTGGTTTAACAAGGACTCTATGCATTACTGAATTACTAGAGCAGCTGCATTAGATTACTTAGTACTCCAGCACAAAATATTGTTCTTTAGTTGTGTATTCTCAATGGCAGCTACAGAAAATGAGGAACACCTTTTCTTGTTTTGAAAAGTAGCCTTGTCCCTGCCTTTCTTCTTCCTGCATTTACACTCCCTCTCCTTACCACACACTTCACTTACCAGTACAATGGGCTTGCAACACTGATGGATCTGAAGAACTTTTTTAAAATTAGACTACAGGCAAGTACAATGCCTGTAAGTTCAAATACTTTTTTATTGTACTCCCTCTGCTGGCTCTAAAAAAATTAGTTGGAAAAAAATTATATCCAGAGCCAGAACTGCAGTCTGTGCTTATGAGTACACAAAAACTGGACACTGAAAATGCCCCAGTATTTTGCCTTAAGTTTCTTATGCAGAGAAAGAAACTTCTGGTTTTTCCAAAGACAAAGAAGGACAATACCAAGAGCAAGGTACTCCCTAATGCTCAGGAAAACTGGAAGCAATCAGGAAAGCAACACTGTCCTGCACAGCAGCAGAAACTTGTTCCACATAGGACAGAGAATAAAGACAGCCCAGGATGCAGGAGGGAGATTCCTCTGGCACTTGTGATCTCTGGAGAGATGGAGTTTTATGGATAAAGACTCCAAAAATTAAGTGAAGAAAAGGGAAAACGAGTATCTGTCTGGTATGGTGTCCCTTTAAACCTTAAGTGTGAAAGGGCAGTGCCATGAAAAAGTAGTGGCATTGTCAATAATGCAATTAAAATGACTGTGATGTAAGTAAAATACAAGACATTTTATCCTTTACTCAGTCCTTCTGTCCTTTAAATTTATGTGTAGGTCTATAAAAATAAAACAAAATAAAACTGGCCTCCATACACTGTAGCCTTATTAAATTATTAATAGGGAATGTCACAATACACTGGCAAGACCTGTCATGTTTATGCATACACCATCCAGTCACAAAATAAATAACACTTGACCAAAACTCATTTCAATGTAAAATGACATATTAAGATAATAAAAAATGAGCAAACTTGCCATACTCAAAAAGCTGTCTCCTTACTGGTAAATATAATTAAAGTTTTTAAGTCCATTTAGAGAAATAAGATGTCAGGAATATGAAAAACTAAGGACTTTCATGTAGGGATGCTTCTGTGTTGAATGGTAGAATTTTTTTCTTCCTAGACAAGTCTCCTGTTTTGCAAATTTTATGGAAGACAGTTTGTTTTTTATAGTTTTTAATATGAGAGCCAGTTACTGAATTTCTAAGAAAACAAACCTGACCTGACATTCAAAGAGGGATTAGACATAAATCCAAATTAAAATTTTTTGGATGCTATCTAACATCTTGTCTATGTGAAAATATCATACCTGAAATGGCTTGGAAACCATGACAACACCAGCTCTCTAGAGCTCATCCAAGCTCAATCAAGCCATAATCAAGGATTTCCTTACATGATTGTCTATTATCTCCTTCTCAGTCAGAGATGCACATTAGAGGAGTGAAAAGATCAGAGTAGAATTACCAGCATTAATTACATGCTAGACTAGATCTGTCTTCCTGAAGGAGCTGCCAAAAAGAATTTGGAGAACCTGCAGAACATTCAGAGGAGTCCTGTATTGATTCTGCACAGACTGTAAACCAAAGTGAAAAGGATTAGCACAAGTCAGTGGTACTGAAAAGACGTTAAGTTCTTCATATTTGGTAAAAGAGAAAGTCTGGTCAACTCTGTGAACACAGATGCATTCAGAAAGGTCAGTGGATTCATAAAAGGGATTGCTATAGCCTTCTGGGATGAATCCTTGTAAATTTAAGCGAAATTATCTTCCCTGCTCCTGGGACAACTGATTATTGTACCTCACCCCACCAAGTATCACCTCCTCCTGTCACACAGGTTCCTGCTCCCTCACACCAGTGGGTGTCACATCTGCCAGAAAACTCCCTGACTGCAGGAGCATCGTTAAACAAATCCTTCCTAGTCCGTGGTTAAAATGTGGAGTGCATAGCTGACATGTTTGCTGCAGGACAGGCACAGACCATCCCCAGCTCCCTCCCCTCCAGGCTGCCCTGCCTGCTCAGCACCCTCCTGTTCTCAGGAGCTGTTGAGTGCCCAGAGCTGGCAGTAATTGCTGCTGACATTGTTTGGAGCCTTGCCTCTCTGCCAGAGACAAATCTTTCATTCATGAAGAAGTGCTTGTTAGGCCAGTGCTGGACTACAAACCCACTTAATTAAATTCGGAAAAAAAAAAAAAAGAAAAAAAAAGAGAAAAGAAGTTGCTTAGCTCTGGTGGGAAATTTGCACACAAAGGCTGGTGTCTGAGCCATGCCCCCTCCATTGTGTCTCTCAAACAGTTTTGCAACACAACAGGGTCTCTATCCCCCATCCTTTCCCTCCCAGCCACTGTAAAGGCAGTGGTGACCCTCATTAAAAGACCAGTTTGTTATGGCATGTTTTCCCCATGATTCACTAGAAGGCCTTTTCTCCTCATCAATCAAGGGCTCACAAGTGCTGTACAAGGGCTCTCCAAGGGCTGATGGCCTGAAGAATTTTAAAAGCAAAGAGTGTAAACAGGTACCTGGAAAAAGGCTCCTTTGAGCAGTTATGTAAACACTCCCATTGCAATTTGAAAACCTCCAAGCTGAAACTTGTTCAGTCTTGTCAAGTCAAGTCTGACTCTTTTATTTGAGAGTATTCACCCCCCCCCTTTCTGCAGACACCTACTGAACAACACTGGGGCAGATACTTTGGGAAGTGGTGGCAAACACACAGGACAGGGCTGTGGAACAGAAAGAGGGAGAAAAAAGATCAACAAACAAGGGATTTTTGTGAAGAGGTGGTCAGGAAACAGAGTGAGAACTAAACACAATCCTTACATAGATTTGGCTTTGGCCTAATCTGGCAATTTTTGATCTTTGTCTTGGCTTTCAAATTAACATGATTTCTTGTTGTTGCTTGGTTTGGTTTAGTATCTGCTTTTTTTTGAACATCCGTTCAATTTTAAAGCCAGGTAACAAAACAAAAAATTATTTCATACTGTAAGATCAATTTTTAATTCACAGATTCAAGAGTTAAAACTATGCACTGTAAAAATTGGTTTTGATATTAAACTGAAAACCCTCTGAAAATCTCTGTCAAGAATTTCAATGCACAGATGCTCCTGGAAGAAGTGTTGTACAATCTCAGAGTGCACAAATGAGAATTTGCAGCAGCATGGGAGGGACCACAAGGAAAAACACAGAGAAGCTCCCAGAAAGCCAAATTTAAACAAAAATTAGGGAAGAGTTTCATCCTAATATCCAATGTATTCCTACCCTGTGTCAGCTATATCCCTTATTATTCACTTACATCCCTTATATCCCTTATTGTGATTTTCTTTCTGTGCTGTTTGGGAACCCCAAATTGCTAATTATGGCATTTTCCTGTAAAAAAGGCTTCATACCTCCAGTGTGTAGAATTCCCAGAAACACAGTAAGATAGACTATCATATCTTTAAAGTGGTTAGCTGGTAGTGATTTCATTAACAAACATTGCTGTCCTTAAAAAACAAAACCAAACCCAAAGTGTCACATTACCAATAAAAACCTTTTGCCCATGGCCCTCCAAAATATGATAATTTGTTTAAAACTAATACAGTCTTGAAAGTGTCCCACTTAAAATTATTAAAAAGACACAGAGTTTATTTTTACTGTCCCTAAAACAGGCAATGGCTTCTGAACAGGCCAACTGATCAGATGTAATTATCATGATTGGCTCCTACTGAAATATCATCTTTTGTGTTTAAGTGAGTTAAATGCAAAAACTAATGAGGTCGATTTAATGTGCTTGTGAAAAAAGCATTGACTGTCAATGCAAAACTGACAACAATGCTGGGACTAATCCCCTTTCCTGAGAAAATCGTTTACATTTTCCTCAATAAACAAGGAAGTCTCAAGGGTTAACCAGAGCTGATAAATGTGGGATGATTAACAGGGAAGAATAAAAGCTTGTGTCCATTTATAGTAACAATAAATATGGCACTTAATTAAATGCCTTGACTAGTCTTTTAAACCCCCATACTCTCCTGATTTACTTATTTATTGGATTGTTAGCCTAAAAGAAAGTTTGAAACATACCCCAAACCCCCCAAACAACCCCTGAAGAGTCTGTCTGTTAGTCAGGGACAGTTTAAGACATAATTGACCTTCCCGGGGCAGGAGAATGGGTGAGATGTCCTCCAGCAACCCTTTCAGTCTTCCTTTGTATGTTGTGAATATTTAGAGTCTTTTGAAAACTGATGCACACAAAGAATGGGGAGCAGCTTCCTACCAGCCCCAACAACACAAAACCCCCGGGTGAAATATCACTTAGAGCTGAAATGGGGCACGTCAGAAACCCCCAGGAGTTGGTAAGCACTGCTGGCAGCCCAGGCAAACCTCCCTGTGGTGTGTTCTTTATGTACAACTGGTTCCCCATCCATACCAATGCTACTGGTGCTTAAAGCCTTCAAGACCTTTGTAATTCGAGGCCAGAGAAATCCACTTTCACCCGGGTTCCTGTGGTGGAACAGTGACACCCAGTGACAAGTCGTACATTGACTTCCTGTGAGAATCCAGAAAATATCATCCCTCTTCTGTTTAAAGGTAAAAGGCATAGTAGGTATGTCTGCCAGCTACACGTGCCCTTTGTGGTGTCCTGTGGAGTCTGGGCAGGGAGGGGAGTGCTCTGCTCCATCCTCTGCATGACCAAGGGTCCAACAGCAAACCCTCCTTGAGCACCATCCCTTTGTGCTTCTGAGCTGAGACAGCCCAGCAGGAAACACGAAACATGAGGAGCACAGTCATTGCTACCTCAAGAAAAGTTAATACATACAAATAATTTTAACAAGGCTTCATAAGTCAGAAGCATTTTATAAGGAGCTCAATTAAATACAGTCCTGCACTCCTTGCAACTCAAATTGATGATATAATGAGGAACTTCATATGTCTCCATGTAGAAGCAGGCAGACCTAAATTTAAATTTGGTATTCCCTTTACCCATGTAAGCACCATTCCACATTTTCATGATACTTCATGGTACTGGAAACAATCTTTTTGAAGACCTGTCACAACAAAAGCCTGATCTGAAACTGCACCATGTTGTGTAGCAATAATGCAACATGTTATTATATTTTCACTACCTTTCCAAAACTTGCCATTTCAGAATTGATTTAAGCAAATATTCTCTTACTTGAAATAAGTAGTTGGGTAATTTGGATTATTTGGATGAACAATTCAAAAACTATAGGTTGCCTGCAGCCTCTAATTTGTCTTGAATGACTGGTCACCACAGTTAAAAAGTGAACGAGACACAACTACTGCTCACTCAGAAAAATCTTGATCTTGGATCTGTTTTTTGTCTTTCCCCATCACATTGCTGACAGATCTGTGTGATACATTCCCATTGACAAAGGCATGTTTTGTAAAAAAGGCAATAATAAAAGGAAGTTCAAAGCCAAGTCTGGTTAAAGCACTGAGATTTGAATCTCTGTATTTGAGTCTCTGTATTTGAATCTCTATATTTATCTCTGTCAGTGGTCAAAGACTGGAATGAGAAATACTTTTGGAGTCTGCAGTTGTAGAAATATTCAAAGCCTGACTGGAGATCTTCTGCAGGTGACACTGCCTGAGCAGGAGGTTAGGCTGCAGGACCCCAACAAGGTCCTTCCAACCCAAAGGATTCTGTGAATCCTTTACCACTCAGTGGTGTATGGGAGAGTTAAATGAATGTGAATAGCAAAGACCCCAATATGGCAAGGTAAGGAACATCCCACCCAACCTTGTGCAGTCCTTATAAAGCCCAGGTGGTTCTGTGTGTGTTAGTTTGGCTACAGTAACACAGGGTCTCAGTGAAAAGTGATCACCATGTCTATCCTACATTATGAGCAAAACATCCACAGTACTTCAGAGAACAAACCTCCCAGAACGTGGTACTAACAGGAACCATTTCTCCTGAAGGTGCAGAGATAGTTTCTAGGCCTTAGGGAAAATCTCCTGTGTGCTTTTCATGGTGGCAAAGAACAGTCCCAGAGCAACAAATCAGACAAGGGCTCTAATTCAGATAGGGGTGACTGGAAAGAACTGGACAAAGGCCAACAAATGGCAAGAACTTGTCACCACACATGAAGTGTGAAGACAACTGGGAGATGGGTCATTTTCCCAAAAATGATCCAGGAGTTGGATGAAGCAACTAAGCCAAGAGCTGCAAGGAGTCTGGCACTGAATCAACATACCAGGCAGAGAGGCTGCAGTCACATTCACAGGGAACTGGAACATGGAATGGAATGAAACATGAGCTAAAGCCTAAAGCCCTGCACTCTGCAGGGAGACAGTGCAGTAAGTGGCATGTAATTGTGTCCATGATGGATGAAGGAAGTAGTCACATGAATCAAAACAAAATTATTTGGCTCCAGAAAGCATTATTTGCATGAATAAAATGACTGCATGCTTTGGAAATTAAAGGCCTTCTTTACTTAATATACTCCAAAAGCTAATTATAGTTACTGAAGACTTTTGCTATTTACTCTTAATAAGCACCTCAGTGCAGCATAATTAAAATGCCTGTCAGCTCATTGGTGTTGAGATGCATCAGCAAGGACCATTTCCAAGGCTGTGAACCCTTGTAAAAACCCAGTTGAGTTGAATCCCACATGCAGGCTGCCCTCCTGTGTGCCAGAAATGCTGAATTTACCCAGGGCTTCCATGAGAAGAATGCTCTTTTACTGGGATCAACACAGAAAGCTTCCACTGCCCCATTGGCCAAAGAGTATTTCAGGCCCACCCTGGGTGACCAGCAGTGGCAGAACCCCTGCCCTCTTGGGCCAAGAGGCACCCAGGGCAGGGAGACACAGCCCAGCACAGACACCCCACCAGCTGGACAGGCACAGGGGGTCTGAGGCCACAGATCCACCCCTGAGAGGAGAGAAACTCCTGCCAAGGCACTGGCTGCTGATACTTCATTCAAGGACTGATGCAGCAATGAAATTCCTGTTAGGGAGCTCCAATGGTTTTCCTCCTTAAGCACAAGGCCTTCCAAGTTATTTGGCCCACAAAAGCTGACAAAGTGCATCAAGTTTAATTCTTTAATCATGGCTGTAACTGTTACTCATTTAAAATTCTGAGATGAAAGTAAAATGAAGGAACAAGCCTACTTTTGCCTAGACTACAAGGATTCCCAGTCTGTAGGAAACCCATTATGAATTCTCTGTCTCTCTCTCTCTTTTCTCTTTGAGGATTAAATAAAATCATAAATCCCTACAGACATATGAACTGGAGTTGCAGTAAAGTTCCATTCCACAAGATCAAGAATTCTAATAAAAGACATAAATTCTCCTTCAACCTTGAATATAGTGGCAGCTTTTCAGCATGGTTAAAATGGAGAATATTCTACTGCAACCCTGTCTAGACTTCATAGAGTGTAATCAGGCTGGTGCTTTATTTTGAAGTTAGGTATATTTGTAGGACAAATAGTACAAATATTTAATTATATGTCAGGAAAACCTTGGAAATATACCCACAAACACTTTAGGATTCTTATACCTAGTTTTCCTTAAAACAGTATCACTCATGTCAGGTAGTGCAATCCCACTCAGGGAAATAATTTATGGGAGGATAGATGATCTGCAAAGTGGAAATTAAGGAAGAACTTTTTGACATGATGAGTGTCTCTCTCCAAGTGGCAAAACACTTAAATCTCCAGGAAACAGTTTATTCTGTTCCATATGCCAAATCATCAAATACCACAGGAATACCAACATGTATATAATAATTAGGAAATGGTGAAATTCAGTAAGTACCTCAAGGAAAGAAATAAGCATAGCCAGAGAACTGAGAAAGAACTGCTGAAATTACTTCAAATTTGCAAAAATTCCAGCATAAGATCAGTCTGAAGATGACAACTAAGAAAACACAATATATACTCACAACCTATCTAATCTGCCCAGTGAATTCTGAGCTTAAGGTGTAATTTTTAAAAATTATTTAAATGATTTAAAAATTATTTTTCCCCTGTTGAATACACAATATATGTCTAATGTGCAAGTAATCCACATTTAAATTGATAAATTAAAAGGAGATGGTTGGGGGGGGGGGGGGTTAAATAGTAATGATTCGGTCTTATCACTGGCACCAAATATATCCTTCCCAGACCCCAGAAAAGAAATGCATGAAGCTCTCAGTGCTGCTGATGGTCAGTGGATCCCCCAGTGCTGCCCTGGACTTCAGGAAGTGTCTGTCACAACTCATCTGGTTTGATGTCCATTATGAAACCCTCCTGGGGTTAAATAATACACAGATACAAGACAGTTTCACCTCCACTGGAAGGGTTTTAAAAATGAAATTAGACATGTTTTTGAGGCAAAATCTTTTGCAGTTAACTCCCCAGTCCTGCACATATTCCTATAGAATCTGTGGCCAAAGGAACTTCCTCTAAACCATTTCCCATCACCTCCTCTGATCTGTCAACTTCAATTGGGCTTTTCTTGCAGCACTACTTGTCCTATACTGAGAGGATAACAAACAAACAACTCAACTCATCCTTCTGGAGTTATAACTGCAATCTAAAAATCTCTATTTTGTATTTATTCTCCTTGCTTAGAAGTCTGAACTGTTTCAATGTACATTATTCATTGCTGCACATTTTAGACTTCTGTGCTTTACCCACTCCAATCATTTGTCTAATACATGGAATCATTGGGGCTATCATTTTCTTTTAACTATTTGGTTTATTTTTAAATAACCTTGCAGATGAAATAAATTGAACGCTTCCAAATGGAATTGTCTAACAATCTTCTCTCCTTTGAGGGCATTTTTAGGAAGAAAAAATTAATCAAATCCCTGGAAAAGCATCTTGCTAGTTTGACATACAAAGCAGTCAGAAAAGAAACCCATCATAAAGTCAATAAGACCACACAACCACTTTGCAAAAGTCTTGCAGAAAAAACTTTTTTTTAAAAAAAGAGCTAAAAGCAATTGCAGCAGATCAAAAATACTCAAAAGACAACTCAAACTCTCAGAGTAAATTGTCTTTATTTGTCTTCAGTTTATGAGGACTTGCCAACAAAATGGAGCAAATAGTACATTAAGCCTCATGCAGGAGAAAGGTCCAAGATACACCAGTTATAGATTTCCAGTCAAATGCTTTCATTCCCTAATGCAATTAACATGATTTCCTCAACCCTCACCTTTTATCTGTCATTAAACAGAGAGAAGTGACTCTTGACTGTGAGGGATAGCACTGCTACACAATATAAAATTTGTGCCAAGTGTTTTATCTGAGAAAATATTCTCAGGTTTTCCTTTGGTTAATGATGGAATTTGAATCTTAGTATTGGATTCTTATTACATTGTTATTCTCTGATTCACTTTTGTGTAGCAACTATGGCAAAGATTATTGTGGCCTTCTGTAAGTGGAGAGAAAAATCAAACCCTTGTTTTCTTAAAGGTGATCCGTTGTTGCTCTTAACCATATTGTTTTCAATTGGCTTAGACTTGCAGCACTCATTTGCCCTTTTCCTTCCCTTTTTTTCTTTTTCCTTTTTGTCTTGTTATTTTAAAGGAGAATAGGGCTTTATAGTCAGGCAACTTGTCCACAATCCACTCTGGCTTCTCTGAAGTTCCCAAATGAGCTCTTTGACAGGTTCCAAACATCTGGTGCTACCAGGGATTGCTTTCCATACATTCTAGAGAAGTTTTTAAACTATCAGCCAGTGTTGAAGAAGAGGAAATACTCCAGGTTTCACATGCCTTTGCAATCCATCCACTTAAAAGTAGTTGTTGACTACTACTACAAGTAAGCTCTGACACTCACATATTCAGGACCAATTCACATCTTATTCACTTAATATATGCTGGACTTGGACATGAATAAGTAACAGAGGGAGCAGCAGTAAATATTAAAATTAGTGAAGCAGAGAAAAAGCATTAGCAGCCATACAGAAATCAGAAGGGAGGCAAAGGTGACTGATACTGCATGAAAATGGGTTTGTATGTGGGATAAAGTCATTACAATGGGGACAGAAGTGGCATAAACAATAAAGGGACACATGCAAAGGGAGAGGTGCAATGGGAAATCATGAGATAGTAGGTCATGCTGAACAAATCTGATTAAATCCTGTGAAAAAGTCACAATAAGAACTGATGGGACAGAGTTACAGGCATAATGTATTTAGACTTCAAGATAGCTTATAGTATTTCACAGCAAAGAAATCTCGGGTAAAAGGTCATTAAATACAGTGCAGATAAACATGGAAATTCTAAACTGAATTCAAAACGAGGCCACTAAGAAAGAGTAGGTTGGTAAAGAACAGATCCAACACTGACAGCTGCCCAAATGACCAAATGTTTGAGTCCCTCTTACCCAGACAAGGTACCAAAGATAAACCAAGGGGCTTCTGAAGAAACCAACGTAAAATACCAAATTGGAGGGAAGGTTTGGTGACACAGGTGATATGGTCCAAGTCTCAGCAACCTGCTTAAAATCCAAAGCTCTATGATTTACTTGCTGTTAAATATACTCTTCCATTACTAAAATCCTGGCTAAGAATAGATTATATGATAAGACTTGCAAGAGACCTGCTACACTGAAAGAAGAGTAGGAAAGACTGGAAAATTTTGCTGTAACTTGAGAGAAAGTAGCAATATTCTATCTCTAGGCAAGTCCTGTCAACATGTATTTCCTATTTTGCAACTATGATTTTAAGCTTCACCAACTGGAATTTTCTCTTTAAGTCCTTTCCAAAGAGACTTAATAGGAATGTTGGCAGGGAAAGACAATCTTTAATCACAGGGAAGGCTGTGTCTATGTGAAAATGCCATCACATGAAGAGAAATAACTAAGTATTCTCATGTTTGCAGTTATAATGACCTGCTCTTCATTCTAAGAAGCAGAGAGTCTTTCGGTCCCTCTACTTCCCCAACAGTTTGTTTGCCTGAACTTCTCTCTATTGTCTTCCTTTCAGACTGTAGGCTGAGACAGGAGTTGCCTCCCTAAACAAAGCAAGGCAATAACAAAAAATTAATTTGCACAGTAAATGTGGGATCCTGATTGTGGCTCCATGTAGAGATGGAGCAGCCTGTTGTCCTGAGCACACCCTGAACAAATTTTCAGTTCTAGCCACAGCCTCTTCAGACTCTTAAACATCTACTGTCCAAAGTTGAGCCCACTCCCCCAAATATGTCCCATGTCTGCAAGAAGCATCATCTGCATTTTGAAATCAGTTTGCAGCAATTTCATTCGTTCTAAGACTCGGCACTGCACATCTTATGGTCTGATGCTGAGAGCTGCTGGGAAGTAGCTGTACATATTCTCTCCACCACATTTATTTGAAGGCAGAGATCCAAAGAAAGGATCCCTCAGCCAGACAACATTCCTTGACTCACTGTCTTCTGAAATGCAGATCACACCCCATTTATTTATGTAAGGATGAAATTACTTCCTGTCAAGGTCTTCCAGATAGCAGAAACCAATTGATGACTAGGCTCACCTTCAGCCTGATTAGCAAAACTGAAACTTTTACATGATGTCAGTCTCTTATCTAGGTGCAAGTGATGTGTAAACTTTCCATAGTTTTCTACAGACAGAGGAGATTTTGTTTTGCTTTGAATAGCAAAGATCTATAGAAACTTCAAAATATTTTAAAACCACAGACAAGAACAAGACTTAAAAGAATTCAGCCATCTGACCTGGAGCACAGAGAGGTCACCACAGGTAGAAATGAGAAGAGAGATACAAGTAATGTAATAAATTCAGCTATCATTGTAGGCAATATTAGGTCTGACAGAGCCCACACAGAAACTTGCACTATTAGCTAAGAGGCAAAGTCAGATCAAGATGCCAGCATAGCAACTACAAGCACATGTTCACAGCAATCCCTTTTTACCACTATTAACCCTCCCTTTTTGCTTTAGAATTCAACCAATGAGCTGCCAGCTTCCCTTAAAAATGAAAGATGTTTAATATTTTTTGCAAAGCAAAAGGGACATGTGCCACAGCTGTACATTGAGCCACACACTCAGGAAAGGAGGAAAGGAAGCACTGTTTGTTCCTGCAGAAAAGAATTCCATCTCATGGCAGTACATCCAAGGACATGTGCAGGGTATGTTCTGTTGGAGTCCTCCTGTTACAGTGTCACAGCTGGCAAGCCCATGTACATGCGCTGTCAGACAGATATGCTTGTCTTTTTATGTTTGTCTTTATGCCCCATGACCTAAAAATTGGATGATACTTAGATTAGTTTGGCCTCTACCAGGATGACAAGTTAATTTGTAAAGCCTTCAATATTTTCTATAGTAAGGCCTTAGCTGGAATATCCAAAATTAAGCTTTGGGCACTATACTTAGCATACACATGGATAAACTGAGTGCAGACAATAGGAAAACAAAAAGCCCAACCAGATATGTGGAACACAAGATATGGAAGGAAAAACTGAAACCACAGGAACATGAAATCTAGAGAAGATAGAGGGGAAAAAACATGATAACAAGTATTCAAATATGTAAAAGGCTAGTATGTAAAGGGGAAATAAGCTCTTCCCCTACTAACATAATGAAAATCTGAACAAGACAAAGGATTTTGCATTACTAAGAATCCAGAATTTGTAACACTACACTCCTTCATCACCAGAGTCTTAGTCTTGCCCTTGGCTCCTCCTGTGTTGGTAGCAGGATGTCCAAGCAATGCCTCCAGAGTGAAAGCAGCTTCTGCTCCACCAGGCTCTGACAGCTGTGCACATCATCTGGCTCCGTCCTCCCTGAGAGCTCTTACTGTCACTTCTGCAATAAGTCTCCACCAGCCAAAGGACCAAATATGCCACTTACAATCCTGAGCTGAGCTGAACTAGTTTACAGCAATGCAAGCAGAAGAATGGACATGTTTTTGAAAAGCAAACCCATTAGCCTTTCACCCTAGAACTCACAAAGAACTTCAATAGGAAGTGGATTTTTGAGTGGCATCAGTTGCTTAAGTTGTAATTGTGAAATCCTTTGATAATGCCTTTGCTTCTTCTGGTTTGGGTACACAGAAGAATATGACTTCAGAGCTTTCATTAATGTGCTGCCTGATGTTTCTTCTCTACTGCAAACCCTTGGACACATAGTTAGGGTTTACCAGAGATCAGCACTGCTAACATGCTGCCAACAGTAGCTCAGCATTACAAATTTCTGCAACGGTAAAAGATGTTTTTAAGCTGATGGCAGAGTAACTTATTGAAAAGCTCCAAACAAACAGGCAGCAGTGACAGCAATACACATATTTGTTTGGCCAGTTGTTACTGTTCCTAACACTTTTTTAGCTCACCATGTTTCAGTCAGATCCAATCACTTTAAAGGACAACGTGAAGAAAGTTAACGAGCAGGTACCCTCAAAATGCCAGGTGGTGGAAGGATTCAGGAAAATTTAGCATGAGAGAGCATACAATGGGCATGAAAGAATGCAGTGCTCTCCCCTCTCTGGGCCTTCCCAATACCTTGCCTGGCCCCTTGTCGTGGGCTGAAAGGGGAGGGGGTGCAGGGGGGGTGCTGGCGGGTTCTTGGAGGGAGCGGGGAGGGGGAATGGGGAGGGGATGGGCCAGTTTTGGTACAAAACGCTATTTTTTCAGTTTTTTCGATCCCTTCCCCAACTTACCAGTGTCTTTCCCCGGGGCCAGCTCCGAGGGTGTGCGGGGCAGCTCCAGGAGGCCACGGGGCCGGTGCGGGCTCCCCCCCTTGCGGCCACGCTGCGGCGGGTCAGGCCCTTTGCCCGCAGCTGTCCCCGCGCCGGGGAGGGGAGGGCACTGCGTGTTTCCTTCCTCTGCCTCGGGCAGCCG
>VXBA01005822.1:23787-54434 GCA_013399895.1 Serilophus lunatus | reverse complement strand
GCTGCTCTGGGGGTGCCCCGGGGGCGGCGCCGGCCCCGCGCTGCCGCCAGGGAAAGCCGGCAAGGAGCCTAGCGGTGCCAGCGGCCCCGGGAACAGCCCCCGCGCGGCAGGAGGGGCAGGGGCGCTGCCCGGGCAGCTCCTGCGGCCCCGCTCAGCCCTTTTGTGGGCTCTGTGGGCGGCCATCCCGCGGGGGCCAAAGATGGCGCCGGCTGTGGGCGCGCGGGTTTTGGCGGGAACCGCCATTTTGTTGGAGCCGGGAGCCTCGAAGGGGGTGGGGCCCGGACCGCTGGCCAATCCGAGGCGGCGAAACCGGGCAGAGGACCGCGAGATTCACGCGGGATTTGGAGAGCTTGAAAGCCCGAAGCAAAGGCCGCCCCCTCCCTTTGGCTTCCTGCGGAGCTGCAGAGCGGCCGCGCGGCTCCTCTTCTGCGACTGCCAGGCCTCGCGCCTCACTCCGCCCACACCCGTCGGCATCGGAGCCACGCGAGCACAACTACAGGTTGAAAGCTTCCCCAAATAACATCCCGGGTTGGGGGGAGAACCTTTCGCTGTGTTTCACAGAGATCCCAAGGGCTGGGACTTGGCTACCACCAGACAGAGAGAAGAAGAAGGAAGTGGCTCTCCCTTTCCACTGCTTCTCTTTGGCCAGCTTGGCTGGCCTTTGAAAGCAGTTCCCTTATTCCTTTGTTTTCCTTTTCGTGGTTTTTGTTGGGTGCTTTTTTTGTGTTGAGTCTGAGGTTCCCTTAAACTCTGTTTTCCTTTGTTTGAGCTCCAGACAAATAAAGTGTTTCTCTGTTGTCACATTTTGTCATTCTCGTCACTATGAAGAGCGCCCCCTAGTTAATATTGTGGTGCTTAAACCACCACACCCCTCCTCATGGGGCCTCCAAGGCTGTCTGTGCAAAAGTTGTCTTTTCAGGGAGTTAACTCCTCTGCAAGGCAGGAGAAGGAGAAACATCCAAGCCATCTCTGGGAAAAAATGCCTCTTTCCAGGAAAGACTTTTAAGTGAAATGAGCCCTAAATCCTTGCGATAAGTCTTGCAGAAAAAGGTCTTTGTACACGTGCCCATGGGGCTGGTTATATTGTACCCCAACCTCACAGGATGGATAAATAGAAAGTACCTGATGGTGCAAGGAAGTAAGGGACAATCCCATTAAAAACCCCTCAGCACCGGCAGCATGAAAAGGCAACAGAGTTGAAACTACTCCAGTTGTGCTCAAATACAGTGTTATGTTCTACCTCTCATGCCTCTGCCAATGTATTTTGGAAGCACCATGGACAGTGCCAAGCTTTACCTACCAAAGTGAGCAACAGTCCACCCTTACAGCTCCGAGGACTGGATCCTGGTTCTGAGACTGCATGGCACAGAAAGCTCCTTGCCTTCCACACAAACAGAAATAAGCTGCTTCTTCACACTGATGGATGCTTCAGTCACAGTGGGAGTCATTCTGCTCTTAGGGCACCATGTGCTACCCAAACATTTGTTTCTGTGCCTCTTCTGACAGAACAGCAGTGAACCAGAAAGAACCGTGCACCTTCACGTTTCAGTTTTTACTCCATTGTCCCCACCTGGGAACTGTATTTCATTAAAGCACTGTCCTAAAGACTGGCTCCCTCTAGTGCAAATGGCCAGGAGTCCAATCCCGGGTTGTGAACACCATGCTTCCACTGGTTGGCTGCGATTACCCATCCTGAGAGAACAGCCCTCTAGTTTGATACTTAGAAGCTAATAATCTTGCACTGAATGAAACAAGTGTGATCAGCCTCACTGTTTCCTGCCATAAATACAGATTATGTTCAGTTATACAATTTCTACTTCTCAGTAGGGGTTTGACTTCTCGAGTTCCCCTCCAACTGGAAGGTGCAGGTTATTTTAGTAGAAATACACCTACACGTATCCGCATCAGCTGCCTACAGCTAGCAGCCCACAGGTATGGT
Source organism: Serilophus lunatus (assembly GCA_013399895.1). NCBI lineage: Eukaryota > Metazoa > Chordata > Aves > Passeriformes > Eurylaimidae > Serilophus > Serilophus lunatus. The sequence continues at coordinate 52,495 of VXBA01005822.1, read as the reverse complement.
GCTCAGGAGTTTTTTTGATTCTGTTCCAGCAAGAGTAGCTCTGCCTGCTGGAGAATGTGTACAGCAAATGGCAATTTCTGATAGGCATCTCTGTCAGTACAGGTGTTCAAATTTTTACCTTATTAGCCAGTTCCAAATGCTTTTTAAATTAAAAATGAAACTAAACAAAACCAAAATAAATAAATCCAGCTCCCCCAACATCTTCCAGTACATATTGGCAGATTCTAAAACGTGTTTTGTATCTCAGCTGCGTTGCTCCTGCTTTAGTTTGAGTGAGCTGTGCTGAAACCCTCCTTGGGCCATGTGTTTGTTAAATAGCGGCACCTCCAGGAGCTTTTTGTAGTGACAGGGAAGGGAAACGCTCTGTTCAGTCCCTGCTGCTGAGGCAGTTGGGAAACACATTTTGTAAAGACTTAAAATCACCCCCTAAACGTCCTGCTTCTGTTTGGCAATACGTGCAGGGAGGTTTTGGTCCATGACATGTCACCCCAAGTGTGACAGAACTGAACCCCCAGAAAATGGTATCCTGAGATGTAGTCAGGGAGTGAGGATCAAGCACATACCTGCTTTGTATGTTGAAACTGTTTTGAGCTCTTTCCTGGGTGCATCTGTGCTCCTAAATAAGAAAGTGGCAGTTGGACTGGCAGAACATTTCTTGAGGCCTGAGCTATCAATTTATTTTATTTTATTAAGGTACAGGTATTCTGACATGTTTTCCTCTCCAGCTAATCTGATGTGCAAAAAGGAATATTTGGGTAAAGAGATCTAAAGCCTCAAACTAATAGATGAGGTGCTTTAATACTTCCTTAAGAGGAAATCTTACAACCTTACACAGGAACCACAGGGAGGTGAGATTTTGGCTGCAGTCCCATGACTTTAAACATGTAGTGTTTTTTAGTTCTGCTGTGTCAATATATGAAGCAAGCAGACAAAATTATTTAACTAGCAAGATTTTCCTCCTCCCTTGCTAATAGCACAGAAGTGTTCAAACAGTTAAAGAAAGGTTCTGCTTGGGTTTAAAGTGTCAAACGTATTCATGCCTACAAGATTATAGATCTTCCTCATTAATAGCTAGATTGCAATTAAACTATCACAGCACTTTTGCAGGCAACTATAAAATATTCCAGTAATACCATTTTATGTTGGACATAATGGGGTCTCCAGCACAGATCATGAATGCTGAAATAAAAAAGTGTTTTCAGGCAAATGCTAAATGGTTTGGTAAGGGGTGGGGGAGAAAAGGAGATTTTGATGAGCATAAGGGGAAGAAGAATTCATAACTTGGAAATAAACTATTAAGCAACTCCTTTGTGAGTAGAAATGCAAACAAGTTCAGAATTTAATTAAACCTTTCTTACAGGCGTTAATAAATAGTTATAAAAATAAATTCCAATTAAAGATGCTATTCTTTAGTCACTTCACAAATAGAAAGGCAGACCACTTAGCTAGATTGCAAAAAATTGTCAAAAATGCCTTTGTCCAAACACACACCTCTGAGTGTGGCTGTCTGGCAGAGCAATGACAGGAGGTGGTGTTCACAGTAAATTGGAACCCTGATAAGAAGATTTATACAGAAACTTGCCTGAATTGTGACAGTGGTGCAGGAAACCAAAAAAACCAAGGAAACAAACAAAAAGTCCCCAAATAAAACAAAAGCCCCAAACCAAAACCAACCAACTAAACCCAGAAAAAACCTTGCAATCTCAGATGAAATTCTTGTTCAATCTGCTGAGCAGTTTGCTTCTACAGAGGAGTGATCTTCAGCTGTGATCTCAGCCCACGTGCCACGGTGTGTGTTTGCCACTGTAGCTCATACCTTGGCATCCCTGGATTTCAGTAATAATATCTCTTTTAGTCACCATTCTTTCTGATGCAGTGATAGGCCTTTTCTCTTTTCAAAAGAAAAAACAAATCCACAGAACTCTTTCCTTGGGCAGTTTGTGAAGTCAGGTTCTGTTTCAGGAGACTGTTGCCACTGGAGGTCACTGTCACGCGGAACAAGAACAGAATATGGTCCAAAAGATAACAACTCCAACCCCAAAGAAATGCATGCCTCAGAGCACAAAATATTCCCAGGAATTCTGCCTGATGGGTCGGGACACAGCAGCATGTGCAGCCAAAGGAAAGGGGGCTCAGTCCATCAATGCTGGCTGCATTTTAGAGAGGCCTGTGCAAGGTGCCAGTAGAGAGAGTATGTCCACCTCTGACTCACTGCATCCAGGTATCCTTCAAGGTGGGACATGATAACAAAAAATCTTCCATTGTTTAATTATCACTAATAGCTTGAGTTGGTGTAACCCTCAGTATTTGTATTTTCTGGTTACTTACAGTAGCAGAAAAAAAGCAACTAAAATGTGAATACACAGATGCCTAAAATGCCTAAAAGGATCTGAGACAAGCATAAAAAATCAGCAGCCCATTCCACCCTGAATGATTCTATGCTTCTATTTCTCTTTTCCTTCCTTTTCCTTGCCTAAAAATTGGAGGGGAAAAGCAAACATAGGAATGCTGTCCATTCTTTGTCAGGCTTCTTGTTCTTACCAAGGTGACAGTATGCATGAAAAGCTGGGTGCACTTGCCTCAATATTCCATTGCATTTTTTGTCCTTCTTTAACTGATGTTTTATGCAAATTAATAAATTAAATGTTCTTTCTGGTAAAATCACCTTTATAGAGATTTAAAATTTGCTATTTCCTAACTTTAACAAGACAGGACTTGAATTGAAAGATCTTTTATGTATGTTGCACATTCCTCTATTTTCACATTTAGGAACCTTCCTTAGCTCTTCATGTCACAGGCTTGGGCAGAAACGTGTCCATCAAAACAGTGATAGCAACAGAAATGGAATCATGAGCTCTGACCTGGGGATGTTGGCTTATTCTTTTTTTAAGTGTAATCTTTGGTTTCACTACACTTAAGTACTTTTTATTGGTGTTTGCACAGAAAAGAAGCAATGTGCATTTTAAAAGAACTGTGAAGGATGCTGCAGATGAAGCTGAGAATAATGTGCCTTTTCTTCCTGGAAAACCAGCCTACAGGAAAAAACACATTCCAGTAATTTAGTTTAGCCCTACGTCTAAAATAACTTAAGTCAAGGTGCCTGTGCTGTTATTATTTTTTCTGATGTTTTTGACACCAATGTGCTGAGCTTTATGGCATTCCCAGTTTCGGCAGCAGTGAGTTCCCACTAGGTATAGTGGCAATACTCCTCAATATTTTCATTTTGATGTAATTTGTGGCCCCAGCTTTTTAAATATCCGCTCTGTAATAATGTTTAATTTCAGGGGTCACTCCACCAAAGAGTATATTAAAGCCTATAAACCTCATTTCCAAAGCTCAAATATCAGACTGTGATCAGGTTAGGAGGGCAGCATCTGTGAATATTTCATCTTTTATCATGCTGATAATAAGGAGATGACAGAGGCACATTATTACAATGAGAGAATTGCTCATTCCAGCCCTGGCTGCTGGAAGCAGGGGCTGCACTGTGCCTTACTCAATAAAATCAATTCTTATATGAAAAGCAAGTTTACTGAGCCACCATTGTGTCTTATTTGATTGTAATGAATAATATATGGACCCAAGAGCTTGTGCATCTGGTAGAGAGAAGGAAAGGAAAAGGTTTAAGTTTGAAGGGGCACTTCAGTGTAAGAAATAATTTATCAAACCAGTATTTTATTTTTCAGAAGTGACGGACTGCTCTTTGTGAGACTTGTAATTGTGATAACAAATCTTAAGGGTCCACTGATACAGAGAAGGATGTTATTCTGCACTGATCAGTGTAAAACAATTTCCATTTTGCTTTTGCTTATTTATGCTCAGAAATAATGGCCAACTAGTGTGACAGTTTAAGAATGACAAGATTTCTGCTGTTGTCTCCTGTATCTTGAGTTTTTTTGAGCACATTTCACACTACTCTCCACCTAAAGAAGAAACTTTTAGAAAAAACTAGTCTATCATTGTTTATAGGAAGGAAAACACTCCTTTATGAAAAAGTAACAGCACCAAACCTATTTTTAGAGGGACATAAGAAAAAAAATGACATTCTGTTATCTCTTGGATCAAATTTTATTACTATTTTGCTTAAATATATTTATGCAATTTGTAAACAGCTTAGTAAGAACAGAAATTTGGATGATTTCACAGAACAACACATATGTTTTGTCCAAATTCAGTAAATTTAACTGTTAGTACCACTCTATCTCCCCTGAGTCTGTTTTATTCAAACATCTGTTTCACGACTAGGATGTCAAATTGGATCACCTTCTTATATTTTCAGCTATGAACACACACACACACACACAAAATAAAATCCCCTTCAAAATATCCAAATACTAAAAGAAAGTAACAAAAAAAATATTCATCAAACCCCAAGCAGTTTTTGGCCTATCTCTACATAAATCTCTGTGTGCATTCTCCATAACCTGCAATTCCCATTTTCTGTTACTATGGGCAGTTCCTATTAGTTATTCTTTTAAAATAAAATTTTATATATAAAAACAACTGTACAGGCAATTTTTTATTACACATTTAAATTTTCACATCATGAAAACCAAACCAACCTTTTCCATCACTGAGTGTCACAAGGGCAGCATCTCATGCAGGGCTCACAAAAGGAGCTGGTTTGTCTGGAAGCATTTTCACAGCAGCATCTCTAAAATGTTCACATCCTTCCTATTTACTATTTTAAATAAGGCAAACAGCTCCTGGATTCACACTTTCCACACTCCACAAAGGTGGCAGACTCATCTCTGCCATAGTTACACATCAGTCTCTGGGTCAGGGGGTACAAACCATGAGCTGAATCTCAGGAGAAAGGATTCTTCAGGCAATTTCTAGTTTCAGAAAATTTTAAAAGGCATTATCTTACTGATTTCTTTTTTTTTTCTTCTTTTTTCCCCCCTCTTTTTTTTAAAGCATCTCAGTATTAAATCCTCATATTACCCCTAAAGGTGAGAATTACTGTGAACTGCAGCTTTAAATCAATGCTTTACAGGCAAATGAGTCTAAGTACCACCTATTATTTATTGTTAGCACCAGCACTGAGCAGGGCCATTTCTCTTCTGAACAAATGACCCTCATCACAAAAATAATCTGACTTTAAATTGTCATTCTCACCCTGCTGTGATAATGACCTATCATTTTGGCACTTGTAATCCAAATTGGGTTTGATCCAATCCCTTGCTGTAAAACATATTTAACTAATTTACATCTAAATATTTATTCTGCCTGCCTCCATTTCTTTCCCCCTCACTTACACACCACCAAGTTCAGCAGAATTTTGTGAATTCTGTTGATTTTTTAACAGCCTGTTGGATGGTGGAGGCTTCTCAGGAGGGATGGGCAGGACACAAGAGGCAGAGGGGTGGCAAAGTGAGGAACAGAAGAGCTGGAATGTCTGGGGCTCACAGCTGACAGTGGCAAAGTTGGGAGATGGATCTCGTGAGTAAGGGGGAGATTTGGGGCTGTTTGTACACAGCAGCTGCAAAGGGATTGAGTTTAAAATCTCTGCTGGCACTGGGAAATTTTCCCTAACAGACAGTCTTGCAGCAAACAGGAAAAAAGTCCCGACACATCAATTCTTGTAGTTCACCTGAAATATATTTTATATCCTGCAATTAAATCACAGGACATACAAATCCAAGATACAATAAAAATACAGTAAATATGCAGAGAAATAAAAAACTTTTCCCTCCAGAAAAAAGTGATAAAAAAAATAATCATGAAACATCCATTCATACAGAGGGAAAAAACTCCTAAAGAAAAAAAATATCCTTATTTTTGTACTATAAAGTCAAACTATTCCAATAACCATTAGCTGCTTAGTGGACATTTCAGGTGGAAAGAAAAAAGAGGATTAGAAGGAACTGGAAGAGACTTTGTGTTATAAGTGAGAGATCTAAGCTTGGATATTAATTTTTCTAAGGGGAGCCATAAAGAGAACTACATGTCAAATGTATCAGAAGAGGTTCAAACAGATCTGTCACATCTTCAGCAATAACATTTAAAACTACAACTGCTGGTCTGAACTTCTCTAACGGTATTTGGGGGTTGGCAGCACTAACATATGAAGATGAAAGAACAAAACTTATCAGTAATAAACTATCAGGGGAGCAAAACTCCCGAGTCAAACCTTCACAAAGAGTAGGATTCAAAACACTGTGTCCCCAGGGAGACAAGGCTCTTTGAGTTCAGTATTAAAGCAGGTGCATTGCTCAGAGACATCTGTGAAATAATGATCTTGAAAATAAACACCAAGGTATGACTCGATAGATAGAGAGAGACAAAGAGAGATGGTAGATAGATAGATAGATAGATAGATAGATAGATAGATAGATAGATAGATAGATAGATAGATAATGCAATGTAGTCACAGTGGGCCCCATTTATGATCAAAATGAAAAAAAATTAAAAAATAATAAAAAGGTAGCATCACATTGATCCAATTTCAACAACCTGACCTACAAAATGGCATAATGAGGCATTTGAAATTATATTCTTACTTTTACCTTTCATTACAGCACAGAAAAATTCATTGTTAATGCTCAAAGCAGCACTTACTATTGAGTATATAACCTTAAATACTTGATTAAAAAGTGCTATTTCCATTTACAGAAGGTATTAGTGTAGCCAGTAGCTTTTAAAGGGCTTGTTAATGGCTCACTCTTTTCATACATCATCAAAATTAAAGTAATACTAGAAGATCTGTTTTATTAACTTAAGTGAAGAAATATGCTTATTCAGCTGAAACAGCCCACATGCAAGTGATATTTGCTCCTTAAAGTAAATTCCTGGTATTCAATGGGTATAATGGTCTTATTAATGGAATATTAAGTATGTGAATATTATTAGCACACCTTGGGTGGCAGGATGGCCATCTGTCATGGTTTAGGGATGGTATTCTCCACTTTAGGGCTCCCTCTGAAACCTGTGCTGGCTGGAGAGGAGAACTGGAGGCACAAAAGGCAAAGTTCACGGGTTGACATAAGAACGTTTTCCTGGAAACAGCCATGAGATTAAAAAAAGAACAGTAACAGCTACAATATGAGTAACAAAAGTGTACAAAAAAGAATGAGGCAACCCAACTGGAGCTGCACTCCCTGTGTTCCCAGAAAGTGGCATGAGGTGGTTCAGAACAACCCCCAGGTCCTGGCCAAGCCCCCTCCTGCTGCTGCAAGGAATAATCACACTCTATCCTGTTTATTATATCTTGCTGTCGAGTTAGAATCTTTTCAGGCTGTTTAGAGATTTGACCTCCTTTTTAGCCTCAAGTTTAACAAGTGTTGTTGAATAAAGACGCTCTGGCTCTCTAGAGATAATCTCAGAGCAGACAATCTGCAGGCTGCACTGGGGGGTTGCCATGTATCAGAAGCAGGCTTCCTCCACTTACATGTTCCAAGATGCCTCAATTCATGACCTGATTTATGCACAGATGCACAACTCCATCCGGAAAGCACAAGAGTTTGGGCAAGGATCTGGCAGGAGCAGGCTTTGGTCTTGCCTTTCCTACTGCCATAAACCCACACATATTAAGAGCATAGAAAAGGACATTTTGCTTTAGTTCATATCCATATGGCAGCTCTTTAAGCCTATCAATAGTCTGAATGCAATTTATGTAGGTTACTGTTTAAAAACCACAAGTTTAACTTGGATAAGATAATCAGTTGAGCAAACGAAAGTATGACTTCCTATTTTCAGTGGAAGGTGAATGGAAGGTAAGAAAAAAATGTAAAAAAAGAAAATAAATTATCCTACTGAACCAGGAAAGTGCTGTGTAGCTTTCTTTACCACCTTCCTAAAATTCTTTTAAAACATCTTAAAGCAGTAGCATTTCTTCTTGGTCACAGGTTTAAGTTCTCAAAGCTGCTTTTCCACCTCAGGTACCAGAACTTGTCTCAAACGTAACAATCTGTTGTTCCTTCCCCAGTATTACCATCATTATTCTGCAAATATACAGAAGCATTTGCACTGTATGTGACCTGTACAGTTCTGACAATGAAAGACCTTCCATTAATGCAAAAACATATTCTGATGAGAATACATAAATCAATTAAACTTTAACTATATTTTAAAACAAAATCTTTTGGATGCTAATGGCCACTGTTTTCTCACTCAGTAGGTAAAATTTTGTGTCACAAAAAGGTTAGATGACTGCAAAGATTGAACTAAATGTCTAAGAGAAAGGAAATGTTTCTTTAAAAAGCTAAGATGGACCTGTTATCACATTCCTACAGCAAAATGTCCTGTAACAATAGAACTACGATTTGCTGAAATTAAAATGCTATTATGGTGGAATTAGGGTTTCAATATTTTTAGCAGCTTAAATAGGTCTTCCAGTTTTAAAGGACATCTGATAACAGATAATTACATTTCATCTTACAGAAAAGGAGTTGTTTTCTGAAGGAAGAATACTTCTCTTTTTTTCCATAGAGGTTAAAGCACAGCCATCATTAGCAGCAGCAATTGGCTTTAGGTGCCTCCTTCAGCTTGGGGGATGTATATTAGCATATAAATAGTTGGTGACTGCTTGATTCTACCTATTTTATGTTTCAAAGTGGCATCAGAACGCATTTAGTAAGAAACCTGGGGGAGGGGGTGGGTGGGAAAGCAGCAAGATGTGTGCTGTGCAGGGGGACTCCTGTAATAGGGGACTTCTATAGAGGGGGCATCTTTTGCTATTAAAAATATCCCCTCTTATGTTATGAGTTTTCACTGTGCTTTCTGTATCATTTCAGTACTCTAATTAATGAGTTCTGCAGAGCAGTCTCACACTGTCAGAAGGAGGTGCATTACTTTAAGCAGCAATGCTTTTCTGAGAGTATGGTAACTAGTCAAAGTTGTGCATTTTCTATACAATAAACACAATTGTTTTATTCATTTCACTGGTACTTCAAGTTCTGTGAGTCAAACATAACAGGAGGGGAGCTTCTTTCTAAGCACACCTTAGCAGATCAGGGTTTTTTCCCCCTCTCCCTAAAATCTCCCTCTCTAAGATCCATGCTGCAAGGCACATCAAACTTCAGGGGTTTTAAAGGGTTACGTTCACAGGGCCAGACACATGTTTTCTATTATGGCTGCTGAACTTATAATAACGTGTCATTTTGAATTGTGAGGATGAAGTGTAACACAGTGAGATGTGTTCCGTTTTCCAGTGCCTTCAGAACATTTTGTTCACCGTATAGTTATCACACCCTCATTTCTGCAAGGCATGCTGCTTCTCGTGTGTGTCAGCTGAACCGACAGCAGCCCTGCTCCCAGACAGCTGATGCACCTCCCGCTGTGCTGCCAAACACACTCGACGAGACTTGACTTCCACTGCTAACAGGCACGGACGGGGAACTTGGCAAATGAAGCCTCAGACTGAAAGTATGTGTTCAAAAAGCCCAAAGCTTCAGCCTCCAAGTTGTAGCCTCTGCCCCTCAGCTTGGCTGGAGCATCTCTCTCAGCTGGCCTCGTTCCTTCTGGGACTTTAATTCAAATTGTGAATCAAGGGAAGATTTTAAATGGGAAAAGACACACAAACTGACCATTGACAGCCCAAAGTAAAACATTCTGGAAAGTTAACATAGTTTAATGGAGGGGTGATGTGATTTCTCCCCTTGAAATAGAGACAACAAATTTGCTTTAATTTTCAAATATTATACCATTATATTGATAAGAGCTTTTTCTTATAGACTTTGCAGTAGCTGAAGCAACTCTGTATGCTGAACTTTATTTCTCTAGGAAAACACAGAATTCTTAATTTACCTAAATAATACCATGGAAGGCAAGCAGGGGGACCATCGAGGACTGTTTCCCAGAACAGGATGACAGTGATTTTGCACTTCTGTCCAGCATTGCTTAAAACACTGGAGCCTGATGACTGACAAAACATTGAAACAAACCAGAAGAACACCCAAGAAGTTGAACCATGGAAGATCTTTGCAAATGCCAGCAGACAATTCTCTCCATCAGCCACGTGCCTTCCTGATGATTTTGGTAATCAGAGAAGTCAGTACTCATTGGTGCTTTTGAACACTCATGTCACATAAGAAAGAACTTTCTCACCACATTTCCAATGTCATATGGTAAAAGATTTATTCTGAAAAACATCCAGGAGAAAGCAGAACATCATTCCTGATCCCTCAAGGAAGGTCTATATTATGCTTAGGAGCTCTAAAGAAATTTGAGTAAGTTCTTTAGTCAAAACCATTCACTGCTGAATGTATAAAAGCATACAGGGATTTTTTTATTTTCTTTAAAAGGAAAATAATGCTTTAATAAGTGCTTGTGTTTCACAGATACCTTCAGAGCACAAAATATAAAGAAACAGCTTTAGATTCTGCTTTTGACCACAGTGTGAAACAAAAGCAACTCAGAGAAATCCAGTGTAGGTATTCAAGTGTAAACTGTTTTAAGTCTGAAAGTGAATAGAGCTGCATCAGAAGGGCAGAGGGAGGGCAACAACAGTTTTGTAGTTTCATAACTAACAGCAGATTCTTAAGAAGAGAATTTGTTCAAAAGAAATCTGTCAGAATGTTTTAATTTTTAACACTCAAATTGTGGAATTACCACCTGATGGAAACATAACAAGGCTTTACATCAACAGAGGATGGTTCTTACTAAAGAAAACACACTTCCTCTTTAGCCACTGTATGGGGGATCACAGCTCTAATCTGTGTGTTCTCAATAGGGCGTGACAACAATCCTCCACCCTTTTACACTTGGAAGAAAACAAACATTTAATCTGTCATAAAAAGCATAACATTGTTACATGAAGATTCAAAATGTCAATATTCCGAGAAAGCAATGCAATATTTCTTTCCCACCAGACGAAAAGACAGACTAATTAGAGCTGTGCCAGTCTGCTGCTCTACAGTGTTTCATTCAGCCACAGAGAGGGGAAATTGTCTCACTGTGTGTGGATCTCTACATCACCACTAGAAAAAAATCCCCTGCAGTTAAGAAAACGACTGGCTAATAATATATTTTAAACCCCACCTGACATGATAAATGAAAGAGAATAAATGTATACAGCGAGAGAAACTTCCAGGGAACAGGGGGAGACTTCAGCACTTGTGCTGACAGTGCCTTTGCTGTCAGCGGCTCGTCGCTGTCGGCGGCAGCTGTCAGTCAGAGCCCGAGCCCCGGTCCCGGCGGAGTTCAGGGCGCCTGCAGACAGCGCGGCCGGAGCTGCTCCCGGGCGGCCGGGGCGCTCTGTCAATCATTGTCACTAATTATTAACTTCTGTCACTCAGAGCCAGGGAACGCATCTCGGCCTCATCCTCTGTGATTTGTGTGCTCCGCCACCTCCGAGACACAACCTTTCGCTCCGTGGCGCCCGCTCCGTCTGCGGGCTCAGCGCTCCTCACCCCAGCGCGATTCCCTCTCGGCCACGGAACGTTCCGGGCACAAGCGGAACAAAGGACACGCTCTGCCTCCAAATGCAGCGGCCACCCCTCTTCTGCGACTAGCCTGAAGCTCGAGGAGCACAGAAACACCAGCCTCCTAAGTTTTAAGCCAAGCAACTCCGACTTTCACAGGACAAGCTGCCCCTTGTAATTTACAGAAGTGTTAATGATCTTATGTCAAAAGACTTCGCCAAGAGGCAACTTTTAATGGCGATTATTTACAACAGCTAGTAAGGTTAAGGTGGGGCAGGCCAGACAATAAGAATCATGCCTTCCTCTTTCACTGGTCCCCAAAATTACTAGAAATTATAATCAGTGAGTTCTAGTTGATCTCGTGTTTGTCTGCGTGTTCTACCTTGGAATTATGGGCACTTCCATTAAAATTCCATGCAACAACATGGGGCATGCACAGTAAAGGAAAAGGGTCAATAACTGAAATGTATTGCTGAAGGAAAATCATAGCCTGTCTTTTTTTACATTTTCAAGATTGCATTTGATACATCTCTAGAAATTCTACTCACCCAAACCAAATGCAGAATCCTGAGGTCTATCAATAACATTTATTGCATAGAAATATCATAACACATTCAGTACTTAAATTTCATTAATCCAAGAGGCTCCTGACACTTCTAATAAAAGCAGAAAACTTCACAATTTTTCTTCAAGCATCTCTGCTTTGGGAAATGTCTTATGCACAGACCTCTTTAAATAAACAAAAAAAGTCAAGAGTGAGGAAGAGATTTGTTCAGGCATAAAACTGGAGTGCATTTCTAATGCAGCACCTCTGCTACAGCCTATTTTATTTTATTCTAATACAACAAAATGTAAAAACATTGATATCAATAAGGGGTTCAAGCCACAGATACAGATTAGGGGACAAGATCTTGGGGGAGGATGCTTCCAAGAAAGGCTGCAGTTTCAGCTTCCATTGTGATGTCGTGGAAAAGTGGATGAAAGCAGTAAGTGGGCACATCTAAGGCAGACAAGAAGAAACCAATGTGTTATTGCAGTTTGTTTGAATGAATCAGAACAAATGGAACACAAGGTGTTCTGGTGTTCCTATTTAAAAGGAGCAACAAAGGATTGCAGAAAGATCTTCACTGTTACAAGAGACTTGCAGAATTCAGTGCTCTGTTTATCAAAAAACTTGGAGAATTAATTTCATCATCATGAATAAGGATCATAGTGAGAAAAAAGTGACAAACATTCTGCTGGCTTTTGAAGACTGGTTTGAAAAGAGAGGAAACAGAACTAAACAAGTACAAATTAGACACAGGATGAAAAAACCCAAATGCCCTCCATCAGCACTTTTTAACAGAAGAGATGATCCACTTAAACAGTGGATTGTCCACAGTTTCTTGGTACTTTTGAAAATTTTCCTCTCCAGATAACCCAATTCTGCTGAGCATGGTACATTTTTAGAAAAGTTAATGGGTTCCAGAACTCATTAATGGTTGAAATGCAGTATTAACCTGTCCCATATCCATTATTATCAGTCTTTAAATCTCCAAAAAAGTGAAAGTTCCATTTTTTAACATTTAAGTGGTCCAGAGCTGGTAAGATTTTGGTTTCATCTTAAATTCTGTTATCTCCTTTATCCAATACCACTTAGACTGACTATAGCTTAGTAACTTGCTGTGCTGCTTTATTTCTTTTGCTTCAAATAAAAAAAGCAACTGATAAAGTTAATGTCTTAAAGAGTTTTCCATACTGAAGGATATAGATCCCAATCAGCCTCAGGTGCAGTTCTCCTCTCCCTCTCAACAAAAAAAACCCCTAAACCCAGCAAGCAAAGGAAAAAAAAAAGACCTATTTATAGATTTGCTTTTAAACACTCCTTGCCATTGTGAGAGCTGTGTCCAAGAGCCTTCCCCACTTCCCTCAGCATGCTTTTGACTCAAACACAAAGCAAATTTCAAATTGGTAAAGAAAAGCATAACAAGGAAAAGATATCTGGGAAGGGGAACCACCACTGGAAATTATAGAGCAAAGTGATATTCCAGATTTATTTCCTCACACATTCCTATTTCAGAGCTCAAACATTTCAGTGCCTCTGATTATAAGGACTTTTGATAACCTACAGTTTTCTCTAGAAAATATGAACAAAAAGAGACCAGGAGACTGTTTCTATTTCTCTGGTTTAGACCCTGACCATCTGCTGTCATTCCAGCTCAAAGAACTCTTCATTTCCTTTCATAACATTTGACAACAAGAATCACTTATGGAATTTTAGTTGAAGAAACTTTTATAAAATATTACAAATCAAAGAAATTGCATGAACACATTTGAACCTCTAAGTGCAACAGAGTGGAAAACACAATACTTCTTTATTATATCAGCTGTCTGGTCATATATAAATCATGTATAACTAAAACCAGAAGTATTGGAAGTACTATTTATCTAGAGTTAGCAAACTGAATTATCTGACAGTTGAAAATGAAAAACCACTAATAAGCATTACAATGTATTGCAAACTTTAAACAATGTGATTAAGGAAACTTTTGCAATAATAGGGAGTGTAGCTGATTCCATTTCACCTTGCTAACAAAATTCCCCTGGGATTTCTTACTCTCTTATACAATAACTAAACTGGAATATTATGTTAAACAACCCTCATGTTCTACCTGTATTCAGTATATATTTAAGAGATAATGTTCTTTAAGCATTTTGCCCTTCACTAAAGCATTTATATTTTCAGTCAAAATATTTGCCCAAAGCAATAAATAGAGCCAAAGGAAAGTCCAAAAGGCCTAACTAATGCTCTGGTCATTTAGATGTTTTAGACATGAACTGGAAACACATTTAAACAATCCTTTATATATTCATTTTTAAGAGATGAAACAAGGAATTCTTCAGAAGGACTGAGTAGAAAATTCAGTGAGGGAACACAGTGAAGGAATGGTAGAAAATAGTGCATTTACCATATCTGCTGCTGTGAGAAGCCAGTAGCAAAAAGCCCAACAAAATAAACACACATTCTCCTTGCTGTATTCTGTATCAAAAAAAGACTAATCTGCATTGGTTGGTTAATGAAGTCAGATATCCAAATCTTCAATAAAGTGGAATATTAAGACTCTCATTGTCTTTGGTATTTTCTCTTTGCTGGTTAAAGCAACCTGGCAAACAGGCTGTTGCAGAGCCCAGTTTTGGTCAGAGGCATTTTCTTTACATAGTACAATGACAATGAGATGTTTAAGATTGGACTCCCCATGTCAAAATGTAGAAATGCAAAGAGTTTCCAGCATCGTCACTCAAAACCAGGACAGAATACTGTGTTGTGACATAAGATGTAAGAGACAAGAGCTATGATGCTGAAATAGCAGCCTCCTGTGAACCCAGGATTTTTGGCTTTCTCGGGTTTTGGTCTTCTCTTCCCTGGGGACCTCCTATGCTTCTGTTTTCACATCAGGTTTTGCTCTCTTTATGAACAGCTTCAGATAAAGATAGCTAGGAATGCACGGCATGGTAAGGAACGTAGAGGCACTAGAATGCTGCTCAAACTTCAAGAGGCTTTTAGATGTCATGGTAAAAAATTCTGCAGTGTTATGAAGTGACCAAGGATGAATGCCTCCATCACTGCAGGAAAGCTGTGTGCCAGTCACGTTGTGCAAAGATACTGAAACAATCAGGAACGGAAAATGAGCATAAGGTAGGAAATTTTTAGAATTAGGCTAATATTATAATTCCTGTGCTGTCACTGGAGAGCAGCACCAGAAGGATATTCATTCTAGCAATGTCTCTCCTGCGTTGATAGGAGAGCATCATTCCAATGTGGAAAATAAACATCCTGCCCTGTCCAAGTCGGAGAAATAATTTACAAAACAAAATGTCAGATTTGCAGCAGTTCCAGAAGGACGTTTTCTTCTTCCCCAGAGAATTGAGGCTGGTAATAATGATAATAAATTTTATTATTGCAACAACAACATTTCATACTGAATAAGCTGGGATGCTCTGTGCCCTCCCAGAAATGCATGGAACCCGAGAGTGTGAGGGTTTGATTCTGAATGTATCTGTCAGGAAACAAACGCGAGCCTTCAGCAGCCTGATTAGTTCCACAGTCACTCCAACGAGCTATCAGCTTCCCAGCACGAAATCCTCCTGCATCGCTGCTTTGAGCCTCTAGGCAAAGGATTCTAATAATGAGTCACAGTGCCGGGACTGAGGCCACACTTCTGCTCTGGTGAGCTGCTCTCCGAGAGGGGCTGCGTGCTCCCTCATTGGCATTTTACAGCTTTTTTTCGCTTTTTCTTTTTTCCTTTTACTTGTTCTTTTGTATTCCTTTTCCTTCCTCCACAAGCTTGGTGCACTGCAGTGAGAGCACTTAGTGCTACCACCGAGACAGAAGCCATATGCTCACGTTTAACAACCTTCTGGTGGGAGGCAGTCACAAAACTTAAGACAAGGCAGAGTATTATGTGGAAGAACGAGTTAAGATACAGTCTTCTATCATATTCTCACAAATAGACGTTCTCACATCCTAATAAGTAAATGCAGACATCCTCCTCCCAGCCAATAAAGGTTAAAACTTCTGTGACCTTACATATTTCCCTTCATTAATGGTATTATGTCTCTCCATACTTAAACACAGCAAATAACAAGGTCCTGTTCTAAGTTTATTTGCTTCTAAGTAATGATGTTAAGGGCATAGCAGACACTGACTCACTTCTTCCTGTATCTAGCAAAATAAATTAAGGACTTCAAGAAACAAAAAAATTAGTTTTATTAACAGGGAAGAACTGAAAATCTCAGAAAGTTTTCACTCCACATCACTGATAGGCAATTCACAAAGATGTGGTTTTCTTAAGACGTTTAGCAATTATAATACCATTGAGATAACTTTTCCTCTATTACAAATTAGCAGGATTTTGATATAATGAAACATTTATTAGGAACTACTTGAAATTCCCTGAAACAAGTTAGTACTCACCCTCCTCCTGCCCAGCAGCAGAAGACACATCAGCTCACAGTTCTTCACAGCAGGTTTTCAATGTTACAGACACATATCAACATTTTTGCTCTTAAATGTTACACTGCCAATGTGCAAACGTAAAAACTGTGACTAATTAAATAAACTTTCTCCTTTACAGGTCTATCAGGCTGTGTGTAATAGAGTCTTTCCAAGAGAACAAGACAGCCATCTAGAGGGCAAGGAAAATAAACTCTGGCCCACAAGGGAATACTGAATAATCAATCTACTCACTGTACATCCTCTTTTATTCCCCTAAGTGACACAAAACCTGGGTATTAATCTCAAAGTAGCTTATATCCAATAGAAGTTACATGATTTCACAGCAGGAGTTTAAACTTAGCTGTTAAATGATGGAATGTTAATCTATTCGTCTGTGAAACAGTGAAATTTGACTTTTTAAAAGGCAGACTTCAAGCTATTTCTTGTTTCAGTGACATTTCATGATGAATATATTATATTGCTGTAAATTCTTTAACTGATATTTCACTGCAAATAAACCATCTGAGAGGCAAATCACAAAAACGAAGTGTTGTTAAATTTCATAAAGTTGATGATTGCACTGCCCTCTAATTGTCAAAGTCTTGCTGCAGGGCCTCTGCCTTTGAAGGAGCCAACAGCTCCTCCTAATTTAGTGTCATGGGGAAACTTAATCAGTATCTGTTCAAGTCCTGCACCCAACCTGCTCAAACAGGCAGCATAAGAGAATTTTACCAAATGTAAGTGGACTCAAAAAATACTCCCGTATTCAGAAAAGGCACCTGTAGACCTTTCTAACGGATTTGCTTCTCCTGCTGCCCATTCCCACAAATGTCACGGCAGGAGCCGGTGCTGGGATGGCGAAACCTATCAGGAAAAGGAGGAGGGAGAGGACAGCCACAGGAACAGCAGGAGTCAATGGAAATGGAATGCAAGAAAAAACCAAAACGCTTTATTTGGGACGCAGCAACAACACTTGGCAAAACAGAAAGGTTTAAAAGAAGGCACATTTCCTCCGCCGCTGTGTTCTGACCGCGACCTCGGACTTAAGGAAATCCCACAAACGCCTCCGTCTGTCCGAGCGCGTTTGTTCCGAGCGGCACCCACGCTCCCAGAGCGCCGTCTGCTGCGGGCGCCTGCTCGGAGCCGAACGCAAGGGAGCACAAACCCTTCGGTACAGGAGGAAAGTCCCCGCACCCACGGGCATCGGGCCGTGCCCAGTGCCCAGTGCTGGTGCCCAGTGCCCGGTTCCCAGTGCCCAGTGCCCAGTGCCCGATTCCCAGTGCCCAGTGCTGGTGCCCAGTGCCCAGTGCCCAGTGCCCGGTGCCCAGTGCCCGATTCCCAGTGCCCAGTGCCCGGTGCCCAGTGCCCAGTGCCCAGTGCCCAGTGCCCGGTGCCCAGTGCCCAGTGCTGGTGCCCAGTGCCCAGTGCCCGATTCCCAGTGCCCAGTGCCCACACCGAGCGGCCGCAGCCCCCAACCCCCGGCAAATCCCGCACTGCCCGACGCATTCTCGGCCTCCGGCACACGGGGCCGTACCGGGACAAGCACCGGGACAAGCGCCGGGACGGGGGCGGCCCCAGGGTCCCGCAGCCCGCCCGCTGTGCCCGGGGCAGCCGCCGGGGGCTCGGGCCGCGCTCCGGACCAGCCGCGGACACGTCGGGCTGGAGCCCCGGCCCCGGGGGGATCGCTGCCCAGCGAGCAGAGCTGCCGCCGCAGCCGGACCCCGCTCCGGACAGCCCCGGACAGCCGGACCCCGCTCCGGACAGCCCCGGACAGCCGGACCCCGCTCCGGACAGCCCCGGACAGCCGGACCCCGGTCTGGACAGAGGGCAGCTGCTGCTGTCCGGGAGACACGGAGCGAGGGGCTCAGTAACGAGGGACTTTTGGGAGCTCTGAGAAGAAGGGAGGAAAGACCGCTCCGTTTTCCAGCCAAACGACGGAAGGGTTCGAACCCCCGATGTCTTTTCTCTGCCCTTTCTTCCCAGGCGGGGCCTTTCCCTCCCTCCCTCTCCTTGTGCTACAGGTGCCGTGATCAGCAACGGGAAGCTCAGCCAGGGACCACTCACCCCTGGCGCCGGGCAACCCAAAGCTTTGAAAGGTACCTTGCAAGGGGTCCCTTTATTCTTCAACAGAAAAAATTCATTCCTTCTCCCTGAAGGCAGGCTACCATTTCCCTCTGCACTCTGCTGCCTGCACCGGTTTTCTCCTCAGAAGCACACGGCCTCGGGTGTGTGCAAAAGAAATCGCAGAACATCTGTACGAGGTTCAGAGGAGAATAAAAAGGCAGAAAGGCAAAGCAGTAGCTGAGTTTCCTTTATGGTTTCAGTTCTTTTATTGGAGACTCTGATATTGCCTTCCCTCATCCCAAATAGGATCCCTCCCTGCAGTAGGGCAGCACAGGGAGAGCAGACAGGAGAAAATAAAGCCTAATTCCTATCCTTCCTCCTCCCTGGCACCAGAAGTAAAAAGAGCCTCACTAAAGCAGCAACAGGTTAATAAACTCTTAAATAGGACCATCTGACTTAGGAAGACCAGTTCCAGTAAACTAAAGAAATACTATGCTCCTTACTAGAGACAAATTTCACTTTTAAAGCTAATATTGTGCAGTAAGAGTGAAAGTGGTAGTATTCTGTTTTGAGATGCTACCATTAACCTTGAGTAGATGCAACCACTCAGAGTAAGGTAATGCTGACCAAAAAGGAAACCAGCAACACACCACCAAACTGAAACATAGAGAGCCACCAAAACATGCACTGCAGAAGGCAGAATCTCAGGACACAGCCCAAGGCTCACCATTAATGAGAAGGACATATCACTCAACCCTTTATAGACATTTACAGTCTAGTCATCTTCTGAAAATTGAGTGTTCAGTTTGGAGTCAGCTTTGAGATGAAAGTTAAGGCTGATTAAAATGGGAATATGGTATTTAATTTTTTTAAGTATACCATGAAGATAATATGGCTTTTAAAAATTTGCTTAAGCATATATGCCTTCATAGACTTTGGTCTATAAAGACAAGCAAAACCAGCAGTGTTACAGCTTGACTTTTTTTATTAGCACAAAATCCTGTAGCAGGTGAAAAGAAAGAGAACACACACAGGTACTTAGAACATGGAAAACTCACTGCACAAACAGGAATTATTTCTTTCTTCTTGTGATCTTGCCAATACATCTCCTCTCACTTTTAGGATTAGGATACTCTGATAGTGCTTGCAAACTAAAACCCCAATTTTACAAGCCTGCAGCACTTGCTTAAAAAAAACTCTGCAGTTTCATTACCAAAAAAAGGCTCATCCTAGGTTTAAGAGAACTGACCTTGAGCACTTGAATTCCAGTCTCCTGCTGTAAAAACCCCATTTATACAGTGTGTGCATATATCCTAATGTTAATCAATGTATATTCGTTTTTACACAGGTGAGTGAGAGTTCATTCTCCAAGCACAGAGGCAATCCCCTGGTTATTTCTGACCAGATAAATACAGCAGCTGCAGAGATCCCTTACAGGTCATTCTTCTGGCAGAAATTTTTATAGTGGCACTTGTATAGTCAGACCAGTGGCTTTGCAACACCTACACACACCCAGGGACAGGGAAAGGGAGCCAAGATCTGCAGGGGCTGGTGGCTGAGCTTTCTGTGTAACAGGCTGATGGACAGAATGGCATCTGTGGGAGTAACACCAATAAACTATTCAGATATACTGCCCATAGTATGAAAATCAGCATTCACAAAAGCAGAAAAGCCACTGTTGGGTCAGATTGCATGGCAGTGAACAAGGGGTTTGTCATGGTATAGAATCAATGTACCCTCAAAGTCCACTATTATTAGTAGGTTATGGCACACAGATACTTAATGGCCATGCACAGATAATACCCTCAGACACTTTCCTAGGAATTGTCTTGATTATTAGTCAGAGTGGGGAGAGATCCATCATCAAAAGTCAGTAATTTGTCATTTCTTTGCTTGGGAATAGCTGAAAGTAGTTGCTTTATTTCAACAGATGGCAGACATTTCAGTTCAGTGAGCCATGCAGTTGTTTCATCAATAGGATTAATCACACATATTTATGGTATCCACATTTTTGCAAAAGAGAGCAGGTAGTTTATTTCTGATTTTAACCCTTCCCTTCTGTCAAAGAGGACATACCAAGAAGTGTGGTCTGAAAGCCAAGTATCATCTCTTGAAATGAAGCCCCAGGTCAGTTCTCTAAACAAACACATAATCACTAGAACAGAGCTGTACCTTGCACCTAACTTAACAAGCACAGAATTCACAAGAATATTATGAGCACACCAGCAAGAGTAAGAACTATGTAATGGAATGATTGGTGAGACCAGCCTCAGCAAGCAAAAAGCCTGAGTTTTACAAGCCTTAATAACACCATTTTTTTTGCATGACAAAAGGATAAACTTAAGCAAAAGTGGATATTCTACAGATTAATTAAAAAAAAAAATTAAAAAAACAAGTTGAGCAAGTGACTATTCAGTGTTTTCACAAAAACTCAACTCACTGGTTTGCAAGTTCTGACCCGGCAATCAGTCAGACACAGGCTGTTAAAAAAGGGTTCCAGACTGAAAAACTACTGCATTTGTAATACAGCTGGTCTTAACCAGCATTTCTAACTCCACTGGCCTCAAAGTATTTGTACAGTAGTTTCAGTTGTCCAACATGAGTTACAAGCTGCTGTTCCACAGTTACAACCACTCTTCTCTTCTGAAACATACTGGAGGCTTTCAGACTACTCTTCTCTTGTTCCACAAAGCTTTGGAGTGAAGAGCTGCCAAGTCTATCCAAGGCCATCAGCTTTCCTCTAGACTGCATTCCTCGGTGTGCCGTTGTGAGTCACTGCTTTGGTGTTTGAGGTGCTTGACTGATGGTTGCAGATCCTGTGGGAGGCAACACCTACTTCAAAGACTTCATGAATGGCTTTTCGGAAGCAATGGAAATTGTAGTCTATCAACCCTGTCACAAAGGAGGGGGAAGGCAGAGTACAGACCGTGTTCAGCTCGGGGTATTTACATAAACAGAGCTTCAAAATCAACATAAAATGTTACATTTAACCAATGGGTATTTTGCTAATTATTTTACTATGCACTTGGACTCAGAGGAAGTTTCACTGATGCTGGTGTTCACTTGGACTGCCTCAGTTTCTTGAAAAATGGCACCAGATTCAAAGGCAATGGAAATATTCCTAATTAACCAGCAGGTAAGGGGCCCGTGACTCCATTCCGTTGACACCAGTACAGCAGGTGGTAGTGACAGAGGTCACATTAGCTACAGGAGTCATCTCATTAGGAGGGCAGCAATTAAAGTGATGATTCTAAAAATACGAAACCCCCTCAAAACTCAAAGTATGACCTCGTTATTCCTACTTCTAGGAAATCAGAAAACTCCTCCCGGAAGAGATTACACTAATTTAGTTACACAAAAATCAAGGTGACTTGCAAAGTCATATTAATATTCTGGAGTTGATAAAGAACATTAGCAAAAGGCCCATGGAAGGGGGGAGGTCCTTACCTTTGCGCTCAAAACTCTCTTCTCTAAGGATGCAAACTAAGGCCAAAAATTTTGTTACTTCTTTTAAGTACAGGACTGTTGTGTTATTGAGCTTGATAATTGCCATTGACTCTTTATCATAAGCACTTCCAGTGCCATCTTCTTTTAACCTAAAAAAGACCAAGTTAACCCAAGGCATACTCTAACAGGCATGCATGTGTAACTCCAAGACAAGTACCTGCTAAATGCAGTTAGAAGAATACTACTCACGCTGTGTATTGAGCAAGTGCAGAACCTGCAATTCAGGTCTTAAAACTAACCCTAACCATTATCACAACACCTTAAGTTTCTCAGGAAAGCTAGGCCTGGACAGAGTAAAGGCCTTCATTAGATGCTGTCTGTCTTAGATGAGCACCTAAGAGCAAGCCATCAGCATGAATTCTCCTGATGCCAATGGAGTGGCATCTCAGCAAAATTAATTTTGGTAAATTAATACAAAGGCTTCCTTAGTGAGTGGGGGAGTCACCATCCCTGGAAGTACTTTACAAACAGACTGGATGTGGCACTGAGTGCACAGCTTAGTGGATGAGGTGGTGTTGGGTCATAGGCTGGACTTGATGATCTCAAAGGTCTTTCCAACCTAGTTAATTCTGTGATTCTGTGTGTGAACAGGGAGCAGGGCACTTTTCGTTCTTAAGCTAAACCAGCCTGCATTCACAAGACAAGATTAGCATGCTGCTTTCTATCTGCGAGTTATTAGTGTTAGTTAAATTACTACAGAAGTCAATGATGTATTTCAAGCTACTTCTACAGAGTAATGAAAAAACCCCTGAAACAAACAGCTACACAAAACCTGCACTGACCCATCAGGAGACAGACCATTACATGGTGTAGTATTGCTTGGCAGCA
The DNA here is from genome assembly GCA_013399895.1 of Serilophus lunatus. Taxonomy (NCBI): domain Eukaryota; kingdom Metazoa; phylum Chordata; class Aves; order Passeriformes; family Eurylaimidae; genus Serilophus; species Serilophus lunatus. Next base: position 29,758 of record VXBA01005822.1, on the reverse strand, counting down.
CTGTATTTTCCAAGCTGCAACCACAGTTCTAAGATAAGTTCCTGTTTCTCCAGAATCACTTCAAAAATCCATTGTGGAGGGTAATTCTGCTGTAAATTGTGAGATAGAAGCACTACATGCATCTCTCACAGAAAGCCTGTTCAGACACCAGCAGGTCTCAAAGCAGTATCACTGCAAGGCCCACTCAGGAGCCATGGCATGCTATCAGACCCAGTTACTTGCAGGTTTGCACCCCCCATGCCAAACAAGATAGAGCAGTATTTGTATTTTTCATGAAACACTACTTTCATAAATGTCAGACAGCTGTCAAAGGCCATGAGTGGAGGGAAAGAAACCCAGCATAAATGTTCAATTCAGCTGGCAAATCATTTGGCTTTATTCTATTTACTTACAGAACCAATGTGCTCTCGAGATTACCTAGAGCATCTTGCTGCATGACAAAGCCAGCACCACTTGCACAGTTCACAACCTATTCTATAAATTTCCTAAGAGACAAATTTCATCACTTACCCATATATACAGGAGACATCTATCACTACATCAATCATGTCACAGCACAGCTCATAGGACTGCATGTCCACAGGGGAACTGTCTGTTGCAATGTAGATTTTGCTGACTACATCGAAGAGAAAAGCTTTTTCAATGCCTGAATTCTTCAGAAAGAGAAAAAAAACTGGGTGAGTTTTTAAAGTAACTGCATTTTTAAAATCTCAAGCAGAATTCATAACTTTCACACTCTTAACAGCAGAAGACGGTTTATTATTTAACAGATCATAATTAAGGTTACAGTTTACTACAATTCCACAACCCACACTCAGCAGTTTACCTCTTCTGTAGGTCTGTTAACTCCAGGAGGGCCATACATTCACATCCACCTAATGACTGGGTCAGAGATGAGATATTTCACAGCAGGATGCTGACACTTAAGTTTTATGCTTGGAGTATCTTGGCAGTTCAGTTTGTGTGTGACTCAGTTGCCATGCAGTTAAATGTGAGAGCAACGAAGTCAGCTTCTGAACTCAAAAATCCGTGAGAAGTACCACACTACAGCAGTTATGGGCATGGAACAGCACCGAGCCATTTGTAACTGAGCACTTTGGCAAAGTGCATGTGCTCGTACCAAGTCCAGAAGCCTTCTGTGGTTCACCAAGTTACCACATACACACCACGAGCAAAGATTCTTTTCTATTTATGCACCAGAAGTATTCCTTATCTCTTCCTCCAAGCTAGTCTCTAGAGCCAGGACAGTGTTCTCGGGAGATCCAGACAATCCTCTGGGCATCAGGATCACCCTCCATGCCCTCATGGCACTGAGCAAGGTGAGCATGCCCTTCATCCACTGGGCCAGTCCCCTCCCAAACTTAGCAAACAAGCATTGTATGGTAGCACGAGGTGACATGTCTAAGCACAGAGCTCCTCTCAGCCCAAACTACTTTTGTCCATGTTGTCCCCATCACTGCAACAGCCTCACAGACATAACTTAAATGAGACAGCCTTGTCTCCAGGGTGGTATTTCATTTGATTTACAGTATACAGCAGCAAATTTCCATGTCACAAATTCTGTAAGGAATACAAACACTAACAGAGTAAGGGCAAAAGTCTTACAGGTCCTATGAAACAGTAAGTGCCTTGGCAGACTAATCAGTATATGCTGCTGGCAGGAAACTTCCCTGTCAACTGCTAGAACCAGCCAAACTCTGCCTTGTCAACATCTAGAGAAACACCACCAAAGCACACCCTGGAACTGTTCAGCTGTGGTAAAGGTGCAGACTCACCCAATGAATGCCACCCAAATCTCCCAGGGGCAGGTTTAGCAATCATTCCTTGGCAGAAGGATATTCTCTCCCGTTCTGTACCATCAAAGTTCTGTTAAATTAACACTTACTGATATAAAGATATTAAGGAGGTTTTCCAGGGTTGGTAGTTGTGGAATGAGCTTCTGTACCACTTTACTGAAGGCTTCAAATATTGAATGGTCATAGATGCTGGTCAAATAAAAGCTGAGATGAGGAGGGAGAGCAAAGAGAAAAAAAGAAAAAGAAGATTTGATGTTGATTGGAATCTCATACAGCAGCCTGCCTTATTTTAGTCAGCCTAAGAGCTGAGGCTTGTCCATAAATTCAGGGTGTGTTTCATCAACAAGAGCTTGTTAAATGATAAAAACCAAACCAGGCCTTGCTCTAGTCAGTCCAGCATCCCATCCCAGTTCAGTGTGCATATCAGCTACAGCAGGGTCACACAGGCCAGAGTCTTTAACTCACCTAAGGTGAAGTTTTTCAAGCCCAGCATCTGTGAGATCATCATTAGCCCTCTGATGAATGTCTCTCTGAGTTTCTATTTTATGGTCATCTGATAAACCATCAACTTTATGAATAAAAACTTCAAAGTTCATTTCCGGGTTGACCTTGTAGGCTTTTGAAACTGTAATGTGGAGTCTTGTCAAAGCTTCCATGTAGTCATCCTGTAAATCAGTTTTAATAAAGCTGATAACTATTCCATTCTGTACAAGGACAAAATGTTTCACTGCAAGAACTTCACTTCCACAACTAAACAGAAGTCTGGGAGGAGAGAATGCCTTGAAGGGTCAGGAATCCAAGCAGCCTCTGTTATCTCAGTTAGGTTTCATTAGCTACACAAGGCTCAACTACAAAAAATTAGAGTTCAGAGCAAAAGGCAGGTGACACTTGAGCTCCAGCCCAAGGCAGCAGTGACCCCCAAGGTGGTCCCAGTAACCAGGGACCTCTCGTGGTGCAACTCCTGGGGTTATCACAAGCTACCAGACACCCAGGAGCACCAGTCCTAGAGACTGAGGTCAGAGGTGTGCTGCTGGTAACTGAACTCCACAGCACAAGGAAGGGACAATTCAGACCATCCAGCACAGCATGTTCTCACTATTACTGGGGACAAATTCAGGTACCAGCCCCTCTCCACTCTCTCCACCAGCAGCACATGTTCCAGTCACTTCACAAAAATAAAACCACACACCCAAAGTCAGGTTGCCAGTGCATCTCTTCAGACAGTGGATGTTTTATGAACTTAACTAAGTTTCTAGCTTCTTGGCCATCCCTCTCACACAAAAAGAAAAATGAAACTTCCTTGTGATCCTTAGTGATTCGTATTTACCTGGGCATCAATAACATATATTAGAGCACCTGTCCCTCTGAAGATCATCTCATAATCAAAAGTTGGATCAAAAAAGTCCATCTGTCCAGGAAAATCCCATATTTGGAAATTCACAAATGAACTGTTGGAGATATCATCTTTGTAGATTTTGTTGGTACTTTCCAAGAACAGAGTCTCATTGGGAGACATTTTGTGAAACACCACCTGTCAAAAGAACACAGACGATAGTACAGACTTTACCTTGTGGGAGGAAATGGGTGAAGGTTTTGTGCATACAGCTCCCTTGTGGCAAACAGACAGCTGAGGAAATTACCCACCCCTGACCAGAACCAAGCAACACAATACAGTTCAACATTTTCACAAGCTCAGATAACACTGCTGGCTAAAGATACAGTCATCCCAGTTCATCCCAGTCACTCTTTCTTCCTTGCAAGGCTAACACATTATTTTCAAATTCTGTTCTATTCAGATCTGGTATAAAGCCACTCTGTTAATTAAGCAACCATAAACTTATAAGAACTTTTTCTTTCCAATCTTCAAAATTCCTAAAGGAAGCTTTGCTTTTTAGCCTGGTGTCAAATGTTACAACACAACATAATCAGATGGTTCCTAAGCTGCAACAGAAGTGTACAGAACTAACATCTCAGTTTTAGAGACCTGAACAGGTACTTTGCCACCTATTAACAGCTGAGTTATGTTTGCTGAGCCTCACAATCACAGAATGTTGGAAAGGAACACAGTGGGGTCATCTGGTCCAAGTGCCCTTTTCCAGCAGGGTCAGGAATGTGTCCACACAGTTCTTGAGTAACTCCAGTGGGAGAGAGACTCCACAGACTCTCTGGACAGCTCTGCCAGGGCTCAGGCACTTGCAAGCAAAGAATTTCTTCCTCACATGCAGGTGGAAGTCTGTGAAATTTCCCCAAAGAAATGATGAAAGATTTTACACTAGTTGGTAAACAGTTCAGCTGCAGGACGAAAAAAATACTCATTGCTAGAACTCCAAAAGTCCTGCTGGGATTTTAGCCCTTCCTTGTACAAAGAGAACTAGCTGGGCAGTCCACAGCAAAGCAGCCTGTAGCAAAAGCAGCCAGTGCCAACAGCCAACACAGTGCTAAAGAACTCAACCATAAAATATGAAAATTATTCCACACATCATGTGGTCGAACTCTAGCACGACAAAAAGACAGATATTTCCTATACAGCACTTGGTAACTTTGGGGGTTTTTCCAAGTGTTTCATAGGCTTACAGAAGTCATGCATCAGAGACCTGGTGCAACAAACTGTCACAAACCTACAAGACAAACAGCTGCACACCCAGCACAGTTCAGGGCCAGCTTGGTGAGGTTCAAAGTGATATGCCAGCCTAGACTGTTAATGCCAAGGGAAAAATATTCAGCTCCTTGGGACAAACATTTGCAGAGGCCATGGCCTAAGCAAGACTTTGAAGAGCAGGACATTTGTATGGAAAAGCAAGAACAGTTCTAGACACACAGCAGCTGTCCTGCACTCCCCAGGGTTTGCAGCACGGTTTTAAAGCATTCTGAAATCAGAACTTCTCGTGGACTCAGCATCTCCCACAGAAGCAGGACAGAATTAGAAACCTCACTTTAAAGCTGATAAGTCTTTGGGAAGCAATTTCCCTTTCCCTTTCTTCCCAAAGCATCACATTTGATCAGACTGGTGCTTCCCATGTGAATTCTTTCCAGCTTCCTATTATATGGGGACAGGACAGTAACTCCAGTTACACAAGTCTGCACAAAAAATGTTTTACAAACTGAAGCAATCATCACAGTCCAAAAACCTTCTACCCCAAATTTGCTACTGAATGTTCAGAGGTTAGCCCAGCATGGAAAAAGCAACTGTGCAAAGGAAAACAAAGGGTTCCTCCACAGGACTGTAATATTTTCTTTTGCAAGAGGTCTCCTGTTAATGCTGCTCTCAGCAGAAGGCTGGAACAGTTTAACAATTCGAATTTTTCTCAGATTTCTAGATATTCACAAAGTGAATACTCTCCCTGATACATTGTTTGTGTTGCATGTCCCTATTCTCCGGCAAGGCCTCCAACCACAACTCAGAGCCCAGACAGAAGGGGCTGCTGATGGATATTTTTGAACTGGGCAGATCGAGCAGTAGGGACACTGTTGATGAGAAATTTCTTGATAGTACAAGAATCTCTTAAAATTATTGCCACAATTAGTTTGCTCAGGCAACATCACAGTGAGCTCCTGCGTGTCTGAATCTCAGCTTCCAAGTCCTGAGCCAGGTCAGGACCAGCAGCGACGCCCCAAAGCTCCCAGCAAACCTCCGGCACCCAAGCTGCAGCGTTCCCTGCGGCCCGGTGCCTCCTGCTGGCTCGGCCCAGTGTCCGACAGAACCACGGGCTGTGCTCCTGCTCCTACAAAAGCAGAAGTGTCTCTCCCAGCATCACAAGGCAGAACAGCAGCTCGAGTCTCCCGAGTGGAAGCGCTGAACGCCCCAAACCTGTGAGAAAACACCTCACGAGAAACTTCACACCAGCATCTTCACTTTTTACTTCTGAAGTGTTAAAAGTGAAGCAATACAAAGTGTACAGCCCACGCTACACGCACGACCTTCCTCTCTAGGGCGGACGACGCGGGTCCGCATCTTTGTGCAGGAGGCTCCCGGCGCTCCCGGGCCGGGCCCGCGGGCAGGACGGAAGGGCCCGAGCCGGGCCCAGGACACGGCGCGGGGCGGGGGGGGCGCCCCTCACCTTCTGGATGGAGGATTTGCCGCTGCGCCGCAGCCCCATGAGCAGGATGCGCGGCTTGGAGTCCGCGCCGCCCGCGCCGCCGCCGGGCCCGCCCGAGCCGCCGCCAGGCCCGCCGGG
>VXBA01005816.1:0-21851 GCA_013399895.1 Serilophus lunatus | reverse complement strand
ATGGTGACAACAAAGACCTCAGGCTGTAGGTTTAGTTATAGTATCCTTCTCTGAGATGGATGGCCCTACAGGGCTAAGCCACCTCCATCTGCCCAGGTTTGGGGTTAGAGTTGTCTTTCTCCTAGGATGGTTGCCAGGAGGCTAGTGAGCCCATCCTATCCATGAACACACTTAGTCTGACCCTTCAGTTGAGACCTGTCTGGCATGGGAGACCCTACTAGAGGCATATGCCAGCATAGCTTGCAAACTTATAAGGGCACACAGGCTTCTCCTCCACGACAAGGCAGTGCCTATGGAGAATTGACAGTAATAAGTACCTTAAACAATAAAGGATATTAATAGTTTCATACTGCTAATGAGTCATCAAATTAGGTATTTTGTTAATTTCTGCTTTCCTAATACTCTAAAAAGGAATCTTAAAATGTATTAATACCATGTTCACACAAGTGTCTTTTGTAGTTAAATACATCTTAGTTCTCAGTCTTCATGGGTCTTGTACAGCCATAGGGAAAGAAACAAACATAAAATATAGCAAAAGTAAACTAATAAAATTTGTGTGGTTTTGCAATGTATTCAGCCTAAAATGAATTCTCCTACAAATAATCTCAATAAGTTTTTTATATAATTCATTTTAAGTAAATGCAAACCTAAGCCAAATCACAGTGCTTTAGGATAATTCTCAGCTTTCTCACCAGATGACACCAGAGATGATAACAGGAATTACTGATGCACAAACATTCCCAAAATTTAAAGCCAGAAGTAGCTCAATATTAAAAAATTTTATTTACACTGAAATGCGGCTAAGAAAATGTCACTGGATATTCTCAGTTTGCCTCAAAATGATAAAGAGTCTTTGAACAGTTCTATTTTGTCAGCTCTGCTTTAGTTTGCACTTCTGTTTTTCTTGTCATGCTAACAAGGTTGTAACATAGTTTTGCAGCACTGGAGTTGATAAATAAATCATCGAGATATCTGGTTATTCTATGAGATACATAGGAAGAAATAATATCTCTTCTGACATATGCTGACCTGACTGGGAAAAAAACATGATAAAGTGTCAGAGAAAAGGTTTCAAGCCTGTAAAAATAAAAGGATGTAAATGTTTTTGGGGGTTTTGTTTTTGGTTTGTTTATGTTTTTGTGTGGCTACCCGGGTCCCCCCAAAGACACACGACCACACAGATGTAGTGTCAAAGGAGAAATCCGTTTATTGTGTACAAGAATACTTTTTTATAGGCTACATATAGTTTATACTTTTCTAACCACTGAGAAGCAATTCTCATATCGCTTCTCTCTTGTCCAATCAGACACTGCTGTGTTGTACAAGCATCTTCCTTACATGGCATGGTCAGTCCTTTCACTTTCAGTTCAGCTCCTTCTTCAGCTCCTGGGTCCTAGATTCCACCTGCCATCTGTGACTGACAAAAAACAGTCACGCATTTCCCTGCATTTTTGTTTTTGTTATTTTGGTTTGGTTTGATTTTTTTTTTTTTTTTAAAGTAACAGTAGTACTTAACATCAGAAATAAGTATTATTCAAGTCAGTGACAGATGAGATTCACTTGAGTCACAAAAAGTCCTCCATAATCAGATAGAAAAATTTTGAATGCTATGGTCTCATCAGTATCTCACAGTACCATAGCTCAGTATGCATGTGTTATGGGTTTTCTAGGGAGGAGAGATAGTGCTTTGTCTTTTAAAAAATTTTCCTTCATTTTTTCTGAGAGAGAAACAGGTGAGGATGGCTGAGCTTCAGCCCTGTGCATCCACTGCCGATGGTCCGGTGGGTGCAGGGCCATCCTGCAGTGGGAGCTGGTCTCGGCAGCAGAGTGGCCCGCATGGCCCCCCACCCTCACCGCCCGTTGCAGCAGGGTGGGGCACAGAGAGACTGTGGGGCTGGGAAGGAATGGCACCAGTGGGATACGCACCTGTGGGCTGTGCCACTACCGGCTGCCCCCATGCCGCCACTGCGGCCTCCACTAGCTGTGCTGCCACTCAGAATGTGTGCGGGGTTTTTCTGGCTGACACAGCATGAGGCACTGGTGGCATGGGTGGAGCAGGGTCAAGAGCGCCACTGCCGCCACACAGTGAGCAGAATGCAGCGGGAGCTGCACAGGAGTGGCAGCAGGTGCGGTGTGGCCCTGCTGGGCGTGAGGCAGCTCCTGTAAAGTGCGCACAGAGCCTCCAGCCACCACAGTGTGCAGGGGGTGGGTGGCACCCACGCGAGTGAGATGGCGGGTGCCACTGGACCCCCTCACTGGCAGAGAGGTGTGCAGCAGCTGTTTTTTTCAGTTGGCGTGGCAGCTGCTTTAGCCGCCCATGCAGGGCACCCTCTTGGGGGTCCCTGTGATATTGACAGTGCAGTGGTGGCAGCCTCCTCCTTTCGGTGAGTGCAGCTGCAGGCATTTTGGCAGGAATGCCATCTTGCCTTACGGTTAAATCTCAAAGAGGGGGCTGCACCCAGAGCCACCATCCAATGGAGAGGCAGCATGCACAGGAAGAGGACCCCAAGAAAACCCTAGAACTGGCACCTTATAAATAGTCTGGGGATGGAAGTTCTTTCTCTTTTCAGCTTGCTTCACACTGAGAGAGGCATGGCTGCTCCTTCTCGGTCCCTTGCAATGCGGCGTCATCATGGCTCGCTCTCCCTTGTCTCCCTCAACACGGGCAGCAATGTGGCATCACTGGTGTTTGGGCAGTGACAGCAGGGAACCACCTGGCAGCAACATGAGTGTGGTATCTTTCTCCTTGGGTCCCTTGGGGTGCCTTTCACTGTCCTCTTCCAGCAGCTCCTAGAGTGGGACCAGCACCATCCACGGGGCAGCCTTCCCTCCTTCTCTTGCTCCACAACCCAGCAGCCAGCTCGGAGGAGCAGTTTGTTATTTTCTTTTTTTTTGCAAAATATTGTCAGATCATTGCTTGTGTAATTAGTTTACACTTTTAGTGGAGTTCCGTGGCCCATATAGCCATACAGTTGTTGTCTTCTCTATTGAGTCTTTTGTCATTGCTAGTGCCCCTAGTGTCCAAACCAGGACAGCATGCTACTTGATATCTACTTGATATCTAGCTTCAATTGGGCTGAACTGCAATGAATATTTTTACGGTGTACAGATCAACATCCTTAAAAGTATGAACAGCATCTGAAATGGAAGACTCTAATCACCGATTTCAGTTCCATATAAGCAGTAGTTATCTTCCCTGAATATTCTGTATATCTAGCAGACACCAGATGGCTAGATTTTACAGCTTTAGGGGCAATATCAATGGTCTTATAATATCTTTGTTTCCCTCTCCTAGCTTATACACATATTTTTACATCCATATACTATAAATTTGATTCAAGCTGACTCATACTCCTGGAAAATCAGAATTAGAATTATACTCCATTATGATTCTTTTAAATTTTGAAAGTATGTGCATTGGCCTTTTTATAATGGTGAACTCTCTATAGTGAATAGGCCACACCTCAAGTACTGTATCCAGTTCTGGGCATTACGGTGGACAGATGACACAGACTCACTCTCGTGGGGTGTGGAAAGCGAGACATTTATTGGAAGGGGACAAGGGTTTATATAGGATACAGAACTCAGGGGAGGCGGATGTTTGACAATCTAGGGTTAACAGGTTATCTGTTTTCTTGGGTTGGGATCTCCTTATGCATTGGCACCATTGTCTAAGCGTCTGGACCTCCCGGGCAGCCTCAGCCTTCTCATCTGGGGACGAGTATTCCTTTCAAGGTTTTAACCCTATCAGTCTTAGGATCTCCTTTAGGTCTTGGTCAGTTGTCTGCATGTTCTGATATCTCCCGACAGGGCATCTCAATTTAAGAAGGATGTTAAGATGCTGGAGTGTGTCCAAAGAAAGGCAACAAGGCTGGTGCAGGGACTGGAGCATAACCCCTATTAGGACAGGCTGAAGGAGTTGAGGTTGTTTTGCCTGGAGAAGAGGAGACTCAGAGGAGACCTTATCGCTCTCTACAACTGCCTGAAAGCAGGTTGTAGCCAGGTGCAGGTTAGTCTCTTCCTCCAGACAACCAGTGACAGAACAAGAGGACAAAGTCTTAAGGTGCTCCAGGGGAGGTTTAGGTTAGACACTAAGAAGAAGTTGTTTACATAGAGAGTGACTTGGCATTGCAATGGGCAGCCCAGGGAGGTGGTGGAGTCAGTGTCCCTGGAGGTATTTAAGAAGAACTTGGTTTTGTTCATGGACAGAAGAAAACGTAAGGGCAATTCCAAATTTATTACAAATAATTTATGACTTAATTTTAAATTTAGTATTTCTCATCCTCCTAACACTGAAAAGATTTTAGTTTCTTAAATACTTAGTTTCCATGGTTTTCCTCACAATTCAATGAAAAAACAGCAACAAAAGCTACTTTTAGTTGAGTAATTCTTAATTTTAATAGAAAACATTCATTTATATCTATCATGTACTTCAGTAAATTTGAACTATGTAGTAGCATGAAAGTTAAACATTCAAATTCTATTAATTCAGATAATCTTCTTTACAAACACTAAAAATATAATATGAAGTATCTCAAATTACAGAAAGTTTATGTTCAGATTTCATACAGTAAATTATAGAAAGTAACTGATGTTGTTAATTATCTGGCTACCCTCTAATTAATGATTGCACTCCTTTCTTCTAAAATGAAAATCACAGGAACAATAGTCACAGTGTCCAAAGCCTGGCCCTGGAAAAAGCTGAAAAATCTACCTTTCCATTTGGCATTTTAATTCTTATTATAATAAAATGGTTGTTCCACTCCTGTGTACTAGTTATTTTAGTCACTTTATAAAATAATTAATTCTGTAGCTACATCTGCTCACCTTGAAATCTGAATAGTATCTGCTTTTGTCTTTCAGTTAAGGTACTACTACAATTTTTAGTGGAAAAAATAGTGGGAAATACATCTCTGAAACATCCTGTTCTATCATTTTTTGCAACAAGAAATGTCAAGGCTGAGCACATGTCAGTTTTATTAGTACAGTATTTTCATTCAATAATGGTATTTTTTCCCATGTCTTAATTTAAATATTTAATCATTTATTAGTTTAGAAAGTTAATGGGTAAACGAGAAAAACTGTCAGTTTGTAATAAGGGTCCAGAAAACATCAAATTATTCTAAACCAGCTTGCTTCAGAATTGATAAGTCTCAGTGTGGTTATTGTGCTTTATTTCTTTAATATTAATTTTGTCATGTTAGTGTATGAGACACAGTTTTCTGTATTTTTTGTTTGCAGTGTACATACAAAGGAAGTTATGAGGAGCAGAAAAAAAAAATCCGTGAAAGGCCAGCCAGAAGTAGGGGAGAGAAAAATAAATATATGGGGGTTTTAAATAATCTAATTTGAAGGATTACATCTTGAAATGACATTAAAGTGGTACTTACTCATGTAGATTGAAAAGCTCTTAGAGGTTTTCTTTGGAAAAATCAGGAGCTAATGGATAGTAACTTGGAATTAAAGACAAGCCTATGACCCAGAGAGACCTGAGACTCCCTCATCTGCTTCAAGTCTAGCTTTGCATATTTTGATACTTAGGTAAGTTGGAAATACAGTGACTGTGTCTGGAGGTCTTTGTTGAATTAAATTAAGCTGATAATCTCTTCTGTGCTGTACTGTTGGTTCTTTGCAAAGCCAGAAAAATCTTTCCATCTGAGACCCAAATTTTCTGTATTAAAATTATTGTCCTATGATTAAAAGAGATCTAAGCAGAAACAAATCATTATTTTCTATTGTTATGAAATACTTTCTCTGTTCCATTGCTCAAGATTACTGCACATTTCTCAACAAAGGGTGTTAAGAAAGACTGGAAAATTAATAATAATTTTATTTTATTTCATGACCTGCAGTAGTATTTTTAGCAATAGTATGAAGCAAGAAACATTAAAAATATTTCTGGAATGTTATACATGGTGGGAAATATTAATATTTATATACAGTTAGCAAATACATGTTCTGCATACAAGAGTGATAAAGAAATGCAACAGGTTGACAAAATCTACTGATAAAAGTTAATGGTATTGAAAAGAAAATATAAGAATCTTTATTCCAAAATTTTTGCAGGAGACAGATTATTAGAACACGTACTCTGATATGTGTTATTGATGTTCAGATAAACACGATCTTGGGGCTCCAGTTATTTATCAACTTATATAAGAAGTCACTGAGAATATAAACTATACAGAGGTTTAGCCCACAAAAAAGAGGACAACAATTACTAGAAATGTGTGGTGATGTTGGCTAACTATACTCACTTTTCATCTTGCTTATTTATCCTTTTTTATCTTTATTTGCTTTATATTTTCAATTGCCATTGGTGCTGTTGCTCATGTGAGATATTTCAATTTTTCAACTCCCTCTCTAAGAAAGGGCCTGCATTTTCCTTGTCATGTATACTTAAACCAGCATGCTCAATGCTCCTATGAGGTAAATAAATGATCAATAGGGTATAAAAAATGAACAATACTATCTGGTACACGTGATAGCTGAGGTAGAGGCAATAGATGATGACTGCTAAAAGACAGCTGTTTTGGTTGATGTTGTCTTTCTGTTCTTTGGTCAAGAAAATGTCTTTTCTGGATTTGAAGAAAATAGACCTTTGAATTTATCAAAACAATCATCAACACATTTTGAAATAGAAGGATTGGTCTTTTGTAAGAGTATTAGGACTTAATTTTAAAAGCTTTGAGTGGCAGGTATATTTACTTCCAAAATAATTAACACAACAGACAGTTCTAATTTTGAAGTTTTAAATGTCAAAGCACTGAGACCTAGAATGCTTGATAAAAATAAGTTTGTATAGTTTCTGACAACTGTATTTCATATAATTGATTTAGCCAGCATATTGGTAGTCTATCATAATGATGGTTAAAATTCTATTAAAAGTTTGATAAAGGCATATTGTTGATATAGTTGAAGGATTGTTCCCATGTTAACATTTGACTTTTGTTTTTCGTTAAATGTGACTTTTTTCTTTGCTCTCCCCCATCTTCCCCTTGCTGGAGTATGGGGTGGCGAGATGCGGGTGGCAGCACTGTTCCAATGTTCCTGGGAGTGGAAAAGCTGGCCAGGCCCAGTACTGGAGGCAACCCTGGTGGGTCTTTTGCCTGCAGTGGTGTGGCATGGTGGTAGCAGCAGCAGGGAAGGTGGCAGAGGCTGATGTGTCCCCAGGAGGCAGAGCTCGTCCCAGTTCCCCAAGCAGTGCAGGTGGATGGCCAGCAGCCTTTGTCGGCGGCACCGGCTGCTGGAAGAGACATGTTCTGGCCCTGAGAAGTGTGGGGTCTCTTATCACTCGGCTCAGATGGGGAAGGAGCAAAGTCCACTCTCCAAGTGTCTGCAGCAACTCTACCCCCATTCGCCCAGATCCAGCTTGACACTATTGGAGAATGATTTTATATGTATAGGTTTTCCTCCCTCCTTCTCCATCTAGAGAGCTAGTAAGATTGCTTTCCTCTTTTCCCCCTACATTTGCTCACAAGGGGGGCCCAGACTACCACCCACCTTTTGGTGTGGCACTTGCTATTTGGCACGGCAGCAACCACCTTCCCATGACCACTGAATTAGTTACAGACTTATAAAGCAATCCTAACAAGGAAGAGCGTTTCTTTTCATTCATTCATTCATTCATTCATTCATTCATTCATTCATTCATTCATTCATTCATTCATTCATTCATTTTGAGTTTCTATGGCGTTTCTGGAGATATTGTTTTGTGGTCTGTTCTGTGTTCTGTGCTCACTTTGGTGTATAGAGAGATATGTACAGAGGGAGATTCAGCTATATATTCTTATTAGATACAGATATATCCAATAAAAGGGTTGTTATTTGCTTTTCTATATTTGTGGTCTTGTGTTTTCAAATTTTATAATTACCTTCAGTATTTAAATCAGTCCAAATATAAATCTGATTTATAAGATCTACATCTAAAGAATAATTGATTCTGACTTAATAATGAGACCTTCAGAACGTTCAAAAGGAAGAATTGTTTAACCCATTGCCAGGGGCCTACCATAGCTACTCTCTCACTCTCCCCCTCACCCAGCAATAGAGGAGAGAGAATATAATGAGGGGTTTCATTAGTTGAGATAAGGACTATAACAGATTCTTTGCTATTCACCATCACAGGCAAAACAAGACTCCATGTGGGAACAATGGTTAAATTTATTACTAACAAGATCAGAGCTTAAGAGTGAAAGACAGTAAGAGACACCTTTTCTCTCTACTTCTTCTTTCTTACATCTAACTTCTTCTTTCACAGCGGTCCAGGGAAAAAATGAGGTGGAGGAGGGGGTTGTCATGGCCAGCTGCTGTTTTCAGCCGCTGCTTGGGGAGAAGAGTCCTTCCAACCGCATTTCGTGGGGTCTCATCCCACAGGAGACAGCTCTTCACAAACTGCTCCAGCGTGGGTCTCTCCCACAGAATACAGTTCCTCTCACAAACTGCTCTGGTGAGAGTCCATCCCATGGGCAGCAGACCTTCAGACACTGCTGACACATGGGCCACATTCCACAGGCTGCAGTCCTTCAGGTGCAGCTGCTCCAGCGGGGGCCCCACAGGCCACAAGTCTTAACAGGAAATCCTGCTCCAGCGTGGGCTCCTCTCTCCCACGGGCTACAGTCCCCTGCCAGGACTCTGCTCCAACATGGACCTCCCACGGGCTACAGCCTTCCCCTGACATCCACCTGCTCCAGCATGGGCTCCTCCACGGACTGCAGGTGGATCTCTGCATTCCTGTGGTCTTCCATGGGCTGCAGGGGCACAGCTGCTTCCCCATGGTCTTTGCCATGGGCTGCAGGTGGATCTCAGCTCTGGTGCCTGGATCATCTCCTCCCCCTCCTTCTGCACAGATCTTGGTGTCTGCACTGTTGCTCACAGGCTCTCACTCCGCTCCTCTTCGGCAGCCATCTTCGTGTAACTTACCTTTTTTTCTTTCCTTCTTAAATATCTTATCACAGAGGTGTTCCTTCAACTGCTGATTGGCCTGGCCTTGGTCAGCAGCAGGCCAAGCCTGGAGCTGGCTGGCATTGGCTCTGCTGGACATGGGGAAACTTCCAGCAACTTCTCGAAGAATCTTCCTCAGCTGCCCTGCTGCTACCAAAATCTGGCCACAGAAAAGCCAATACAAACATAATCACATAAATTTTATCCATACAATAGTGACCTTGTATGTCCCTTTTATTTCTAAGCTTAAGTCACTACAACTGAGCATTTTGAAAACATTTAGAAATTACTCTGCATAGAGAGGAAAGAATAACAGTAGATATTAAATAGATGGCTGGTTACTTAGATGTCTGTCTCCAGCCCTTGGACATTGTTCCTGTGCTGTGCTAGAACAGGACAGAAGGGAATAGACAAGCATGGAGTTGTCTATTGACTCTATATACTACCACAGAGCTTGTGAATTAATTACTCAGTTTATCATTCCTTTCACAATTAAATACTAGATGGAATGCATTAACTCGAAAATATTAAACACAAACCAATTTTAAAAAAAAAAAACACCTGCAAAGACAAACCCTCAAAAGCATAAAAACCCAACCAAAAAATCCTCCAGATGCAGTTCATATAGTATGAGACATTTAACACAACTACATAATTTTTGTAAAGTATCCTACTACTAGATAGAATTAGTTAAAGATGAAGGTAAGAACCTTGCAAAAAGGAATGGAATTAAAATAACCATTCTACACTACAGCACACATTTAGTATAAAACATCTTTCTCTTTCAAACCGTAATAGGCATTTATCATGTTGATTAATAGGAATGAAAACAGAACAGAATTTACCCATGTCACAATGATTATATATATTTCTGATCATTAATGTCATAGTTATTGTGGAAAAGGTATCAGTGAAAGCAAATATTTTTTTAGTCATATCACATCACAGAATAACGTTGTCTGGGCTTTCCTATAATAGAGTCGATTTGTAGGTATGAGGTAGGACTGAAATGTTAGGGGGAAGATACCAGAGAACTTAAAATTAAGAGGAAGGCTTTCAAAGTCAAATTTTCATACTCCTGATAGTGAAAAATAATTTGAAAATATAAAGATAATAATTTGCTTTGAAAACATGAGACAAAGCATGGTCATCCACAGTCTCTTTTAATTGAAATGTAGGAAATCAGGTTCAGTTTTCACTTAGCACTATATATGAATCTTAATGATATTTTCTGGCATGTATTACTCTTTGTCTCTTGATATATCCCATTAAGTTTCTCTAATGATTTGCAAGCAGTTTTTCAGCGTTCATGAATTTACCTATGAGCCATCCTTCTGTATCCCCACGCCTTTGTGTGACTGACAGATAATCACTCATACTGTTGATAATGGAAAGGACAATAACAGTAAATATGATTTCACCAGTATAGTGACCTGTATTGCAAATCTCCACTGAGATAACTAAAACTAACAAGGAACCGTCTATAAAAGTTAGATAACAGTGAAATTAACAGTTTCATGGTTTCATATAATTTACACACATTGCATATATTTTATAAACACATCATATATATAAATAATTATTTTTTAGGCTATAGTATATGTGAAGTTGTGATAAAGAGGTGGAAATATCTAATAAATAAGGTTGGATAACTTCAAGCTATATTTTTTTTTAACAAACATTTTCAAATTGGAAAACTCAATTTACATATTTAAACTAGACTAACAGAAATATTATGTCCAAACAGTATATTTAGTTTGAATAAAACAGCAGGCCAATAATTAGGCTGCACACACTTTAATAGATGATCTGCAAATTACAGTCCTTCTTCTGAATAAAGTAAAAACTTAAATCTGATATTTTCACAGCTGAGTTTGTCACACAAAACAGGACAGAAGGGACAAGCCCAAAGCCGAAAAAGCTAAAACTTTTAAAGCTAATATATAGGTTGTTTAAAGTTTCAGATAAAATCTCTGAAGCAAATTAACATATTTAAAACATATAAATATTATACCAGAAAATATGCTTATTCTGAGAACTAGACAAAAGCAGAATGTTTTTTTTTAAGGATTCTGATGAAAATAACATAAATATTACTAGCTAGTTCATTAGCACTCATAAAGCCAAAATAATTTTCCTAGATTTTACAGAAGTCAGAGGGCAGAATTACTTCTGCAGATACCTAAGGTTCCAAATGTGGACTCGTCCACAATTTAATATTAAAATATTATGAGTAAAAACAGTGGAGATACCAGGTCATCTCTGATCATTACTGAGCATTCTGCAGACTATAATTTGCAAGACAGTGACACCTCAGAAAAACACACTCAGACATTGAGTTCTACTAAATACAGAGGGACATTGAATAACCAAAACTGTAACAGTAGAGTAAATTTCTATAGAGAAAAGGTTTTTCGAAATATACATTAATTTCTCCACCATTGCTTGATTTTTTTAAAAAAGAAATTTCTGAAAGGAAAAATTGCAGCTTTTGAACAAATATGGTTAAGAGTATTCATACATACTGCTTGATATAACTCTACCTCACAGAGAAAAAAATGAACTTGATCATCCAAAAGGTCTAGAGAGCACCTCATAGTATATCGCTTACACAGAGTTGACTTATGTGATTTACGTGTAAGTCCTTTACAGATCCCCTGAGATAGTAAATGTAACTTTGTTTTCAACTAAAAGATTCATATTTCTTTTGTTGTAAATATTTATTGAAAAATTATTTTGAATGTTATTAATAAAGTTCTGTCTTATAAATAGAAGATGTATCTGTTCTCATATGACTTATGGAAAAAAATAATAGATTTCTAGCACTTTCATATGTCTAAGGACAGCCTAAAGGCATTTAACAAAAATATATACAAGTATATATTCAAATTTCACAAATTGGAAAGCTGCAGAGTAAAAAGACAAAATAAACAGTCAGCAAGATTTGTGATATAACAAACAAGCACACCACCAGCAAATCTCCAGCAGCAGATTCTGCATTCTGTGCACAAATTTTGGTGAGTTTTGGTCTCTTCCAATTTCCGTTACATATTTATACAACTGTTTTGTTTAAAAAATATCTCAGACATTTATGCTTCCTATTCCATCTTTTCAGCATATCAGTGCTGTCACAGCTGTAAAAATCGACTAATTTTAGAAAATTATGTAATACAGAACTTCTCCAATGATCTTACACATTGGTAGGCATAATTTTACTGTGTTCATAAATTTACACAATGAGAAATATCTTGCTTTGATAACTAGTTTTTGAAAAGAGCTTTTATACTTTTTCAGAACATTAGTGCTGCCCCTAGTCTGACTCCTGCTATTACACAAACATGCCAGATTTGTAGTAAATCATGTTTTAAATCCAATTCTATGATCTCAGGTGACACAGATGAAAATTCACTTGCTGCTGACTAGAGTACTCTGCATAAATTGGTTAGGGTCAACTGGAGGTAACCATTCTGTTCAGTTGGACAGTGTGAATATTTGTTGAAATTAAATTTGTTTTGTAAATATTTTGCAACAGCATTTTCAAAGGAAGCTGGTAGATGTTTCGATTCAAAACTATGTTTTTACATCATGCTAATTATAACTAAAATAGTTTAAAAAATAACATTTTTTAAATATATAATATATATCTTAATACAGAACAGTCTTTTTTCCCCAAGACAATCCATATGCGAAAGACGAAATTCTTATACTTAATACAAATAGAGGAAGTCAGATAAGCCCTGCAGCTCAGGTGGTAAGTCTGCTACTTCATAAACAACTTGTGCTACTTAAATGTTTTGAAGCTGGTCTCTTTTCTATCAAACTCATCTAACTGCAGAGACAAATCCAAGGGAAGATTGAATTCAGAGTCCTTTAGTGGATGTACACCTTCAGCGATTATTATTCTGCAAGTTCCTTGTACATCTTTTTGTTCTTTTTTAATGGACAGTAGGCTCAACAATATGGAATCAATATTTGCATATCTGTGAAGGATCCTAATGTTTGCTAGTAGTCTGCAGTCTACTAACAGTAGACTACATAAGGTACTATGGTACTGCATAAGGCTATGCGTCTCCAGATGAAGGAGGGTTGTGCCCAGGGAAAGGTGAGATAGGTTTCTTGATTAATGTGAGCTCCTCTTACTCTCAGGAACCTTAACCCTACAGCAGCTAAAAAATGGTTTTTTGGATTCTAAGGGAGAATTTTTGGATTCTAACAAGGAGAAAATCAACTGTGATTAGAGGATTTCATTCTAAAAATGTAATGAGATAATTAATTTACAGTGAAGTATTTTGAGTTTTAATAAATTATTTGTGGGTAATAAATTCTCTCACTTAAACATTTTGTGTTCTTCCATTATGCTAATACAAGGAGCTCTAGTCTAAAAAGAAGAAAACATTACAAATTTTGGGGGAATCCTGTGAGTATTGAAAGTAGCAATTTTCTACAAGATAGAGTAGCTAGGAACGAATTTGAACAAATAACCTGGACTGCCTCTGCATGCTCTGCTCTGCCCACTGCCATGAGCTGGGTAGCCACTGCCGCTGTCAGCACTGCCGGGGAAAGCGGAGAAACGGAGTGGCTCTGCGCGCTCGGCTCTGTACCTGCTGCGCCGAATGTCCATTCAACCGTGGGTGCAGAGGGAGTGCTGACTCCGCTCCTGCCTCTCTGCCGCTGCCCCACTACGCGACCTGGACGGCAGGAGGACAGGGAGAACCCCTGGATGAGAGCCCTACTGCTCTGGGAGTGACAGCTCTGTTCTCGTGGGACCTCCACTGCTGTCCCCCTCCGCAAAACCGGGCGGTGGGGGAACGGGGAGAGCCCTGCTGTTCCATGGACACTGCAATCTCGGTCTTTCTTTCATGTTTCTAAAAAACCCTGGTTTTACGAACAGGGCAAAAAAGCAAACCATCCAAACACCTTCCCCTCCTTCCTCTCCCCTAAAACACCCACCATTCAAACTCATAACATACCTCTAAATGAAACAAAGACATTTTATCTAGAATTTATGAAACATATGGTAATGCCATTGTCTACAGAGAAATCAGCCTGTCTTAAAGAAAATGACTTCGGAAAGATAGGCTAATTCATCATGAAAAACAGGTATCGGAACTATAGACACTCATAAAATATCATCACAATTAAGAAGCAAAGATTTGCATTAAAAGATCTGAAATAAATTAGTTTAATTTGAGATTTGCTTTGGATGAACACCTATCACCATGAGTTGGAATTAGAGTGATGCAAAAGAAATACTCATGTGCCTTCTTTGAGAGGCCTCAATTTTCTATCTACTTTATAAAATACTTGAAAAGTCAACTATTTTCAAATATTTCTAGATAAAGTGATGATTATATGTGTAAAAGGGTTAGGGGATAGAATAGAAATTATAAATGTTTCAGTTTCAGAGAGGTTTAACTAGGCAGTGTACCTTTAGGTTAACTAAGCCAATTTATTCACCTGTAATTACAGATATTCAAAGGTATTTTTCAATTAGAATTGGGATGCTGTAAGACTAAGCCCCAAGGAAACTGTTTTGGTACATAGTTTTTCAATGCTCCCTTAAGACCTGCATTCCAAAGCAAGAAGCAGTTCCAGTCCTGTCCTGGAAAGTAAATGTGAGACGTATAATCAAAGTAAAAGTATTAAAATGCTCATACCTAGGCTTTGGATTACTCAGATGTATTTTAAGCTAGAAATTATAATAAACCCAGATTAGAGCACTTAACTCCAATGTATTCATAAATTTTAAATTATACAATACAAAATCAGCTTAAACACATCACAGAAAATCTTATAGTCATAGATAAGATACATTCCTGAGAAGAAGTAGTTTATTCAAGCACCTGTGGGCAACGCAATATTTGTGGCCTACCTTCTACATTCCATATAATCCTATTTAGCAGAAGGTTGTTGGGCTCAGTACTTCTTCATGTTATGGCTTTCCAAAGCTCAACACAGCAGACATTCAGAGAGAAAGCTTAATAGCCTGTGAGCTTGAGACAGGCATGGGAAGTAGCTGTTTAATGATCCTCAAAGAACCTCACACAAAAGGTAATCAGCTAATTCTCTCATATTTTTTAAGTCAATTAGTTCTGGGGATTCTACTGGCCAAAGGTAGTTTTGAGGATGCAAACTAGGGTCATGGCATCTAACTTCTTGTTTAGGACCATAAAGTCTACGTGCATTCTTTTTCACTGTAACTTATTTTGTATATGTGAAATACTTTTGCACAATTAGAACTCCCATAGTAAAGACTAGATTTCCATTGGAATTAGAGAGATTTTTTCATAAATTTAGAAAAACTCTTCCTAATTCCTCAACTGAGAAATCAAGATGAGTAATCCCACTAACTACATCTCCTAAGTGTATCTTGTTCAGTACTAAAACAGGACCTGTTTGAGAAATTGACAGAAACTGTTATTGTACATATTACAAACTGTGAGAAAAAACATGTACTACATTATTTGTCCATAAGTTTAACAGAGATGGGAAATATCAGATATAAAAAGAGATGTCAAAATCTGCTACTTACTTTTTCTCAAAGGCTTTATGATTGATCTTTAATAAGAGAAAGTATCTTTTTTGTGAAATGCATGTCGTCTGCCAGCCTTTGAGATCTGAAGAGCTGCCAAAGTTCCTAAAAGCATTTTCAGTCTCATGAAATTACTGACAATTTTCTTGATAGGATAGGACTTTTTTCAAGAATACTTTACATCTCAACAAGTTGACACCTTACATGGTGGCACCATACTTCAGATTTTATCCTCTGCCATCAGGCATAATCAGTCAGTTGCTACTGACAAATTTGCAATGCTAAAAATAATTTGAGACGCCAAGACATAAAATTCCACTATGTCCCAGTTTACCACATAAATGTCATCTGGCTTAAGGAAAGTATAAGAAGGATTCTGCAAGAAAACACTAAATCATAGGGTATTGGTTTCTCTGTGGCCAGGTTTTGGTAGCAGTGGAGGGGCTGAAGAGGAAGATTCTTCGAGAAGTTGCTGGAAGTTTCCCCATGTCCAGCAGAGCCAATGCCAGCCAGCTCCAGGCTTGGCCTGCTGCTGACCAAGGCCAGGCCAATCAGCAGTTGAAGGAACACCTCTGTGATAAGATATTTAAGAAGGAAAGAAAAAAAGGTAAGTTACACGAAGATGGCTGCCGAAGAGGAGCGGAGTGAGAGCCTGTGAGCAACAGTGCAGATACCAAAGTCTGTGCAGAAGGAGGGGGAGGAGATGATCCAGGCACCAGAGCTGAGATCCACCTGCAGCCCATGGCAAAGACCATGGGGAAGCAGCTGTGCCCCTGCAGCCCATGGAAGACCACAGGAATGCAGAGATCCACCTGCAGTCCGTGGAGGAGCCCACGCTGGAGCAGGTGGATGTCAGGGGAAGGCTGTAGCCCGTGGGAGGTCCATGTTGGAGCAGAGTCCTGGCAGGGGACTGTAGCCCGTGGGAGAGAGGAGCCCACGCTGGAGCAGGATTTCCTGTTAAGACTTGTGGCCTGTGGGGCCCCCGCTGGAGCAGCTGCACCTGAAGGACTGCAGCCTGTGGAATGTGGCCCATGTGTCAGCAGTGTCTGAAGGTCTGCTGCCCATGGGATGGACTCTCACCAGAGCAGTTTGTGAGAGGAACTGTATTCTGTGGGAGAGACCCACGCTGGAGCAGTTTGTGAAGAGCTGTCTCCTGTGGGATGAGACCCCACGAAATGCGGTTGGAAGGACTCTTCTCCCCAAGCAGCGGCTGAAAACAGCAGCTGACCATAACAACCTCCTCCTCCACCTCGCCTTTTCCCTGGACCGCTGTGAAAGAAGAAGTTAGATGTAAGAAAGAAGAAGTAGAGAGAAAAGGTGTCTCTTATTGTCTTTCACTCTTAAGCTCTGATCTTGTTAGTAATAAATTTAACCATTGTTCCCACATGAAGTCTTGTTTTGCCTGTGATGGTGAATAGCAAAGAATCTGTTATAGTCCTTATCTCAACTAATGAAACCTCTCCTTATATTCTCTCTCCTCTATTGCTGGGTGAGGGGAAGAGTGAGAGAGTGGGTGTGGTGTGCCCCTGGCATCCAGCCAGAGTTAATCCGCTACACACAGATATCAGTTACACACAAAACAGAGCCCTGTTTAATAATAATAAGTTAAGAACAAAGGAGACCAATTTTGTTGGACAATAATGGAAGTGAATTGCCCCTTTTTTGGCCAGAGTCTGTTGGAAACTGGAAGTCCTAAATTAAGTCCTATTGATTCCTTGTCTTCACCAGGATTTTGCAGTAGCATGTAGGATTAGTGGCAATTATGTCTAGGCTTATTTCCTTCATAAATTCTTTCCCTGTAGTCTTAATTAAGGAGAAAGGTAAATGGCTGTAAGATTACTATTAAGTGGAAGTTTTAGGTGTTTTATTTCCCTGCTTGTGATGTGAAGAACTTGGTTACTTCAAGATGTATGATTATGTTTCTTAGAGACCACGTGACAACTAATCCTGCTGTTATTCATGGTAATGTATTTAAGTTCAATTTTTCAGAGTTCTGCTGAATGCTCTGCCCTGCAATAAGCAACCACTTGTTTTTTCTAAACTTCAAAGTTTGCTCTCTGCTTGATTTTTTTTCAAAATATGTTTATGCTTCCATGCTAAATGTCTTGCTGAAGCTTCTGCCTGGGTCAGGCCTCTGAAACTATTACAGTGGTTGAGGTCACATGCTCTCCAGGTCTGTTTCTAACATGTCACTTTCTGTGCAGTGAGCCAAGCCACCTGTCCTCCAGCTTCTATGTACAGTTAAACTCTAGTATTGGATGAGCACTGCCAGTTGTCAGCAACTTACACAGCTTAAATGCAGTCAGAATGTCTTTATACTACAATATTAATTTAACAGTGTTCTTACTATTTTCTCACATCTATGAAGCCAAAGCATAGTTTGGAAAATAACTACATGAGTGTCAACAAAAGAGGACGACTTTACCCAGGTTTTCAAAGAAGGGTTTAAAATGAAAAACAAAACTTTGGAAAGAGGAGATTCTCTCTACCCTTTAAAAAATTATTTGACTGTCTTATTAATCCAATCAGTCTTGTGGCATTTCAAGTACAAGAAACCTTTACCACTTCAGATTCACTGACTGGGGATATATGTTAGATATTCCCTTAAAGAAAGTCTTCACTAACAGATGGGGGAGAGGGACCTCTCAGCAGTTTCTCCCGAGGTGTTATTTCATCCTGGATGATCTGTATTTACAGATTTAACAGCCACAAAATAGCACCTATTTATTAAAAAAAAAAACAGAGACAAGTGAAGGTTCAGGCTAATTGAGAATACCTTCTGTCTACAATAACATTTCAAACTCCATAATAACAAATATAAGATAAAGCATAAACACAGACCATAAAGTACAAATAAAGCAAAAACAATTTCTAACTTTTAAACCAGACATAGCTTAGAGGCCATACTCACACTGTCATCCCAACACGAATGGGAGAAGAGAATCAGCTTGTCAGCTTTTCTGGCTGTAGGTGGAAATAAAGCCTTCTCCCAAATTCTGCTAAAATCCAAATTCTTCATATATTTTTTTTTTCTCCAAAAGGAGGTGTACATATTTTTTGTGAGTGCTATAATGAATATTTAAAAGTCTGAAATAGTGAGACAAGATTTTATTGTTTCTTGATAGTCCTGGTTTTGGTGGATGAATTATTGGTTTATAAATTCTGGATACAAGATGCATTAAAGAAATAAGAACTTATTGTATGAGGTAGAAAAAATTAAATTAAAAATATTAAAATACAAAAAACCCACTGAAGAAAACCCAACAACCACTTCCCAAAAACCCCAAACAACCCACAAGACACACACACAAATCCCACCCCCACCAGGCAAAAAACAAAACAGAGAAAAAACTTTTATAGTCTCTTTCAGTGTCCTAAAGTGCAGTTAAGTGAAGTAAACTGCAGGGGGTGCTAATGGCCGCAGGGAGGTAGCAACGATGATGGATGGACGGGCGTGTACTTGCTATCTGTTGCTGGCTGGTTTCTGGAACATGCCACAGGAGCGGAAGGACAGCTACTGGAGATGGGAAAGGATCCAGGAGCTCATCTATGAAAACCACCAAGCCCATGGCAAGGAACAGCAGCAGGTCTGAGGCAGAGCAGTGGCTGCGGCTGGGACCGGTGAAAAAAACGTGGTGGTTTCAGGATGGCGGACACTGGAAAACCCAGACACCGAACTAGCTCCATTTCCAACTAGCTCCCAGATGCGAAGAGAGAGAGCAGATAGAAATCCTCTGGTTATATAGTCTTCAGACCCTCCCAAAATGCTTTTTCCTGAGCACCTTCCCCACTCCACTCACGAAGAGGGACGGACTCGCTCTTTACTGGGCTCTCATTGTTTTCTTCAGTCTCTGTCCCACCTCGGCTCTGCCCCAGCTCCACCTCCAGGCTCCTCCCCTACTCTGCCACAGCTCCACCACCCATGCTGAGGCAAATACAGCATGGCCATATGCCGCCATCCTGCTGCAAGGGCTGCTGCCTGTAGCCACACCAGCATGGGCGGCATGGGGAACGCTGCTGTGAGACCGCTGGCCCGGCCTCACTGGCTCTACTGCTGCACCAGGCGGGCTGCGCCACTTCCACGCTGCCATGCCTAAAACCCTCTCCCAGTCCCAGTACCAGCATCTTCGGGAACCCCAGGCACTTCTGGTTCTCCCCGGCACTGCATCATGCCAGCCCAGTCTGTGCCCTCTACTGTGCCTGTGAGAAATGAGCTCACAAATATTATAATTTTAAATGCAATTTATTATAAAACAAAGGCAAATGTCGCTGGGCGTGTGACTCAGTGATTTTCTAAGTCAGAGGTGCAAAGGATCTTTAGAGAGGTTGGGTTTTTATAATGAAATTGTCACAAAAGCAGGAGGGATTATTACAATTTTTCTTGAGTAGAAGGGAAACTAGATCTGAAGGGGAGGGGACTGAAGTAGGTGGGACTGCATCAAGAGTAAAGTCAGTATCCCAACTGAAGTGCATTTGCACTAATGC
Source organism: Serilophus lunatus (assembly GCA_013399895.1). NCBI lineage: Eukaryota > Metazoa > Chordata > Aves > Passeriformes > Eurylaimidae > Serilophus > Serilophus lunatus. The sequence goes on along the minus strand of VXBA01005816.1, from coordinate 1,891 downwards.
ACGAGATGGGCAATAAGCAGGAGGAGCTTCGATTGCTGGTTCAGCAAGAGAATTATGATATCATTGCCATTACAGAAATATGGTGGGATGACTCACATAACTGGAGTGCTGCCATGAATGGCTACAAGCTCTTCAGGAGAGACAGGTGTGAGAGAAGGGGTGGAGGGGTGGACCTCTGTATTAGGGAGACTCTTGATGCTATGGGTCGAGTATCTACGGGTAAGAGTCAGAGGGGTTATCAGCAAGTCTGACATCCTGATTGGAGTCTGCTATTGACCACCTGCTCAGAAGGAAGAGGTAGACCTGTTGTTCTTTTAGCGGCTCGAGGCTGTCTCAAGGACAGCTGCCCTTGTCCTTTTAGGAGACTTTAATCTGCCAAATATTTGCTAGGAACTTAACACAGCTGAGAAAAGGCAATCCAGAAGGTTCTTAGAGTGCATTGAGGATTGCTTTTTATTGCAGCTAGTGAATGAGCCAATCAGGGGTATGGCGGTGTTCGACCTCCTGTTCACCAATAAAGAGGGGCTGGTAGGGAATGTTGTGGTTGGAGGCTGCCTGGGGTGCAAAGACCATGAGGTAATAGAATTTTTGATAAATGGTGAATTAAGAAAGTGCACAAACAGATCGTCCACACTGGATTTTCGGCTGGTGGACTTTGGATTATTTAAGGAATTAATTGGGAGGATACCTTGGGAAATAGCCCTTAAAAGTAAGGGAGTCCGGGAAGCCTGGACATACTTTAAAAATGAAATCTTGAAGGCACAGAAGCAGGCCATCCTGGAGTGCTGTAAAGTGAGCCGTAGGGGAAGAAGACTGGCCTGGATTGGTAAGGAGCTTCTGCAGGAGTTAAGAAATAAAAAGAGGATGTAACACCTTTGGAAAAAGGAGGAGGTCTATCTGTTTATGTTTAAGGACATTGTTAGGTCATGTAGGAGAAAAATTAGAGAGGCAAAAGCACAGTTCAAATTTAAACTGGCCACGTCTGTGAAGGACAATAAGAAGTCTTTCTATAAATATATTAATGGTAAAAAGAAGGGCAGTAAAAACCTCCACTCCTTCTTGGATGTGGAGGGAAATAGAGTCACTACAGATGACAGAAAGGCAGAGGTACTCAATGCCTCCTTTGCTTCAGTCTTCAGTAGCAGGTCAGATTGTCTACAGGACAAGTGGCCATGTGAACTGGTAGACTGGGTCAGGCTTCANAAATAGAGTCACTACAGATGACAGAAAGGCAGAGGTACTCAATGCCTCCTTTGCTTCAGTCTTCAGTAGCAGGTCAGATTGTCTACAGGACAAGTGGCCATGTGAACTGGTAGATTGGGTCAGGCTTCAGTATAATCTCCCTGTATTCCAGGAGGAAGAAGTTAAGAGACTTATTGAACTGTTTGGATCTTTATAAGTCCATGGGACAGGATGGGATCCACCCTAGGGTGATGAGAGAGCTGGCAGATGAGCTTGCTCCATCATTTATCAGCAGTATTGCCTCACAGGTGAAGTCCTAGATGACTGGAAGCTGGCCAATGTGACACCCATCCACAAGAAGGGCCGGAAAGATGATCCAGGTAATTGCAGACCTGTTAGCCTGACCTCGGTACCAGGAAAAGTAATGGAGCGGTTAATCCTAGGTGCAATCATGAAACATCTGCAGGATGGCCGGGGGATAAGGCCCAGCCAGCATGGTTTTAGGAGGGGTAGGTCTTGCCTGACCAACCCGATCTTCTTTTATGACCAAATAACTGGCCTGGTAGATGAGAGGAAGGCTGTGGATGTAGTATACCTGGACTTCAGTAAAGCCTTCGACACAGTCTCCCATAGTATACTCCTGGAGAAGCTGGCAGCCTGGTGCATCAACAGGAGCATTCTGTGTGGGATTAGGAACTGGCTGAATGGC
>VXBA01005813.1:0-26044 GCA_013399895.1 Serilophus lunatus | reverse complement strand
ATTGATTCTGTGATTCTGTGACATGTCCCACCAATCTTCTTGCATCTTCAGGAATTCTACTCTGTACAGTATATTAGGTAGTACTTTTGCACTAATACACACAATAAGAGACAAATGTAAAAAAATTCAGTGCAAGACCTTATAGAAGAGTGATGGACTACTTTTAAACAGTCTCTAAGTATGTTAAAGCTCAGCTCTTACACTTTCACATACAGTCATGAGCACCAAGATGAGTGTGCCCAGCTGCTCTAAGATCAGTGACATATGAACAGAGGGGACAATGGATTCTCACTCTTCAGTCTCCATTGCATCTCTTGGGACTGTATTGCTTCATACACTTCAGGCAGCATTATTTATTTTACATTAAGACATTAAAAATTCCATGAATTTTTAAATTCCTAGACAAGATAAGCCCGTTGTCCTTGTTTCTAGATTTTTAGATCACTTTAGAAGTACAATCTGTTTTCTTGTTGAGATAGGAGGAAAAGGATTAGCATAGGATGTGCTATAAGTGTGTTGCCATCTTCCTGTTAATCAAAGTGTCAGTGACAGGTCACAGGCTGTGACATTACAAGAGCACTCATCTTCAGAGGTCAACGCGAAAAACACCAGTTTGCCAGTGTTTAGCAATCAGTTTAGTTGTGATCCCTTATGTCCTCCATTATCAGTACAAACTGCAAAACTTACTCTGCTCTTTCTTAGGTGCATGCACACATACATAAATACACGTTTTTATTAACTCCACTTTCAGAACAATTGTTCTCTTTTGGTTAAAAATCTTTATAGAACCATCTCAAAATCAATACTTCCCTATTGAAGCCAGTAATTTTTTTCACAACTTCAACATTTTTCACCTCCAAAAATACAGGATACTGCCAGGATCTCAGGGTAATAGGACTTCCAGTCTTCAGGATGTGCTATGAGGTCAGATACCAGGAGCTAAGTTACCTGATGTGGTATAATTTGACAGACAAGGATAAAAAGTATTTACCCTGTATACCTGCATACCCTATATACAATTATTCATCATCATAGAGGAGTCTGTGATGGAGTCAGTTTCTCTATGAAAGTGCTTAAAAGCTTTTTTCCCCTGAAGAATATCTTAGTGTCATTGGGATGTGTATTGCTTTACCTATGGCTGAGGAAAGGAAGTAAATACTTAGTAAGGTAAAGAGAACCTACCTACCTACCTACCTGTGAATTTTACAACCTCTTTCCTTTATAAGACATTGATAGCACAGAAAATAATACTATTTTCCTCTTGATTTGAAAAGAAATCAGACGTTTTGTAAAGATTATGCTATCTGAAGAGGAACTGGTTCTGACCTGCCTATTAACCCCATCCCACCCCCATCCCGCCATTATTCTCCTTAGCAAATGTTGACTCTTTCAGTATCATATTCTTCAGTCCTTGGATGGGTGACCAGCTCTTTAGGGACATGTGCTCTTCATGGGGTATCTACATACTTCTGACTTGACAAGAGCAACATCTAGCCACATCGGTTGTGCTAGCCAATGAAAGAACAAGATTCATTCTAGGGAACATTTCCCTTGAGATGCAAGCCAAAATTTAGTGTTGGACTCTGGTCTGGCCTTATACAGATGGTAGAAGCCCACTCATTCCTTGAAGTCTCTATTCATGAAGAAAACTTCGCCCATGCATGATCTACATCACCCCTGTATAAACAAAGTCCTAAGAAAATCATGTGGTACTTAAACCTTGTATAGAGCTAAGACATCAAAAATCACACTTTTTATTTGAAACTGAAAGGGTGTTTTCAGAGAAACCTAGTCTTGTGCTTGGAGGCTTGGTTTTCCTAATGTTTCTGCCTCCATAATTAAGGAGTCTAGGGATAGATTTTCCTTTGAATATGTTATTATTCTTTTCATGGGTCAAACTTCCTTGCATGCCCTTCTTTAGTAACTATCTCAACACTTCTTCCATTTGACTTTGCTGATGAACTTCAGATATCTGTATTTGCAGTGTCATGCAAAATTGTTAACAGTAGACCTGCTGGTTCATATTAGGAGTAAAAGTTCACACTACACTCATTTCCAGGCACTTGCTTTCTGCTCCTGCTGAAAGGTGATGCCTTTCTTGTTTTGCTTACCTTTTCTCTCCTTGATGCAAGGCTGTCTTCATGCACATGTCCTTATCAACAATGAAAGAAATACATGTCCAAGGAATTTTCAATACATAAGCAGGGCAATTTGAAATCTATGCAGATAACAGGACTTTTAGTGCCTCTCGAAGTTAAATTTCTAGTTTTTATTTAAGTTTCTAGTGACAGTGCAGTCTCATATGGCATGGAGCAGAAAGCAAATATTATATCCACAAGCATATCTTCATTCAAAGTTAGCTTATAGTGTAATTTTGCAACAGCTCCAAGTGAAAAGCGGAGTACGGAAAAGATTAATTTAGCTGAGTTCCTCACTTTTTCAAATTGAATGGAAAACCATACCACCAATTCAGTCTAATGGCAATTTCTTGAAATATCTCCTAAGTAGATACTTTATTTCATAGTAGGGATTCTTACCACTCTTATTCCCTCATAAAAACTTAATAAAATGTAACAATCCTCTAACAAGCCAACAATTTCTATGAAATCAATTGAAACTCATATCTTGAGACTTTTTCTCCTGGGTTTTATGGGGATGAAACATGCCAATGGACTAAAAAATTATGAAATGGATAGACAACATGAAGTGAATTCACAGGTGGGTTGTATATGTCCTATTTCCACATTAAATAACTTGGATTCTCTCATATTTCTTTGAGGTCTGAATCTGTTTTTCAGGCAGGTTGCTTAACCAATGAGCCCTAACTCATTGTTTGAATGTTTTTCACTATTCTGCTGTGACATTGGAGCAGGGTCTCTCTGAAGTGAGGGGTTTAATTCAAAATATAATTGTGGTAGAGACTGAGTGGAAATGAAAGAAACAACAATATGTAAAGGAAGTCCCTGCAGGGAATTTGCCACTGTTCCTAGGCAATAGCTTGGAAACTGGAGAAATAACACAAATGGAATAAGAAAACAAAGTTTTCTGTGTGGTTTCATATGTTGGCTTTGAACACATATCTCTCAGTCCCCTATGGGCCAAGCATGATGCAACATCAATCAGACCTCTACAGATCCTCTCCCCCAGCCCTGCCCCTCATGCTGGACAGATTCAGAAAGTGGGAAAATGATGTCACTCTGCAAAAACTGTAACTGGCAGAGCAAGATGGAGCTTGGATGGAGGAATTAATTTTTATATGCAAGCATAATGAGCTGCTTTGCTTGATGTGCATCAGCTGGCTTTATGTGTTTGATAAATGCTATAATTTGAAGATTAAATTTTACAAAGGAAGATTAGATGAGAAATGGCATGTAACTAATTAGTGGGAAGGAATGTGAAATTAAAAGGCAAACAACCGTGTGGAACAATGCTTGTATTTCACAGAGATTCAGGAACATTAATGATTAAGCATTCAATTGAATCCTGAAATGCTTTGACTCTCAGCACAGGACATTTTCCTCTTTAAAGCTGCATCTCCCAAAGATTCAGTAAACACAGTGAATTTTCTCATTTGTTATGTTACTAATTTTTAGCAAAGACTCAACATACAGGAAGACCCTGTGTAAGAGTTAAATTTACAAATTATGTTTACAAATCCCATAATTTGTATTCAAGGAAACTCATAATTTGAGATGTTCCAATCTAGAGGAGCTAATTTGGATTCAGCAAAGCACCTACACACATGCACTAATGTAAGTGTCTTCTTAAGTCCAGTTATTTCAGTCTATTAAGTTTAACTCTATAGTGCTTTAGCTTAAATTGGAATCTGTTGGTCGTTCTTGTCTACTCATCATATTTAGATGTAAGAACTTTATTATGGCTACTAAATGCTCATTTCTGTTGGCCAGTAGTCAGCCACCCATTTTGTGACTGTTTATTGGGTCACAGCTGATGTGTTCCATGAGTAGTTTATAGCATAGTTAATTTTTTTCCTTTTTGTTAAGGGATTCACTTGCATGAACTTGGCATGAGGACAATGTAGAAACTGAAAAAAAAAGTTTGGATTTTTTTTTTTTTAATCAATTCCAGCCATGAAAGCTATAGGCTCAGAACAAATGTCTACCTAGTTGCCACAGCCCAAGAAGGCAGGGGGATAATATTTAGTAGATGTGGTGTAAAAAATACATTAGTAAGAGATGAATTAATAATAGATGCAGTTTTTTTGCTCCATTTGTAATGATTTGCACACAAATGTGTATTTGCAGGAAAAGAGATGAAATGCAAAGGTACAATGTTGTCAGAGAACTGAACTACTTGTTGAAGAAAGGAAGTCTTAAAAAAATACTAGAAAGAAAAAAATTATAGGGAGTATGGCAAATATGATTGACTGGAAATAAAAGGATGAAGCAGGAAGAAGAATGGTAGTGGATATCCTTGGAGCCTCATGGATAGAAGCTGATGAAGGAAAAGCCTGATGTATAAGGCTGTGGATGCTGTGGTAGATGAGCTTCCTTATTGCATAGTGAACCCCGTGTTTGGTGGTGCAACCCAAGGGGATAGAATCTTCTACACTGCCATGTGCACATAACACTCCCACAACACTCTGGAGCTCTTGGTTGACTGATACTGAGTGGATCAGTGGAAGAAATATCACATCAGTAGAGGCAGAGAATGAGTTGGTTTAATAATTTATTCATGTGACATAACAAGTTACTTTTTAGAGTTCCACTGAGGTAAAATAAAAACCCATAACCTCACTCTAAGGTGACATATATGTCTATTTCTTGTGGATTGCATAGATTTGTTATTTTCAGGTACTGATATTTCCTTTGTATGATTCTGCAGATACATTCTACCTAGAAAATTATTACATGATATGCTTAGGTTTCTTAGCAAAGTGAGGCAGTGGAGAGCAAGTTCAAGACCGAAATAGGAAGATGTGAGAACTCCTGAGCTGTTAGATTGCATGTAACTATGGTCTCTTCAGAGACATCTGAGTGTAAAAGCATAATATTGTCACAGCTTAATTCGCCACCATCACACCTAAGAGTAATTGTTCTACAAGTATCTGAAGCATATAAAGCTAGGCACATACTCACTTTGTGTTTAATGAAAAGATTAAAATATTAAACAACTAAGCTTTTTGTTATAGCTTGGAAATTCACCTATTGATGCAAGTATCTCCCTTCCAAGTCAAGTTCAGAACTTGGGACTACTTTTTTTCACAGTAAAAGAACTGCAGGCCACAGAACACAACACCAACACAGCATCTCAGCCAAGTATGCTATTTCCCTCTTTTAATTTTGTTTTCCAAGAAGCAGAGTAATAAAAAAAGGTGAAGCACAGAACTACCTGGAAAAAAAGAAATTCTCTTCTGAAGTATGCTTGACATTTTGAACCTTGATTGCACTCAGAGGAAAAGTCTGATCTCTTTCCCTCTCTCCAGGACATGAAAATTCTGCAAAAAAAGAGGTACTCTATTATGATTATATGCTTAGTTTTCATACAGACATACTTTGTTAGGAGCAAAGAATCAAGGCAAAATAATTTGGTCATTGACAAAGTGAAGTACTTTTGTTATATTAAAGCAGAATGTCTCAACAGTATCAAATACAAGACAGTAAAAAAAAAATTAGCTTATTTGCCTTTAAATGCCTGCATAAACTGGCACACCTCCATAGAATGCTCTGGTATGGATGACTTTTATTCACTGATGGAAAAATTCCTGCCAAAATACTTGAAATAATAATCTCATGACATACATTTAATCATGTCTATCCACAGAAATCAGACCCCTATTGAGATGGGACTCATAACTTGACTGATAAGTTGTTTAGAAAATAGGAAACAGAGAAAGGAATGGAGCTACAGGGACAAGGGGAGTAGAAAAAAGACAAACAGGAAGAAACAGGAAATCACCATCTTAGGACTTAGAAGCTGTAAATGGCAACCTACTAAGGGGCTTGTTAATTAACTATGCTGGTGCATTTGTGTTCATTATAAAATTAAAAGAAAGAAAATGTAAATTGGATTCTTATGTTTGCATGCCATGGAAACTGACTAATCAATACATCTCTGTTTCAGTTTTTGTAAGGGCAGGCAGTTAAAATTTGATCTTGTGATAGTTGTAGCAAATGCTCACCTAGAAAAGTCACCTTTGAGAAATCTCAGGGGACCTTTTCTTCAGAGCTATCAGAAACAGCTGAAAAGTCCATTCACAATTATGGTTTAAGGGAAACATCCACTTCTTAAAAATAATATGATGTAATATGATGATAATATGGGGGTTTTTTTTCTATTTTGTGGGAAAATAAAGAGTTTACTTAAAGCCTGCTACAAGTTGAATGGAACAGCAAGAAAAAAAGCAATACTTTTGAAGAGAAAATTTGAATTCTGAAATTTTTTGACAGGCAGAATTGATGGCTGAAGAATTGACTGCAAAAAGAAACATATTCATTGATTTGTGTTCAGTGAACCAAACCACTGAAAGGACTGCAACTGCCATATATAAACTACCCCTAGCAAGTACCTGACTCCTCTATGTCAGTAGTTGTATTGACAAAAAAATAATAATCTTGCTGCTGTGCATGTCTGGTCTGCAGTGCATTGAACAGTACCGCAGTTACAACAGTGAGAGCTGATAATAAGATGGGAAAAAAAAAGGAGAAAAGCAAAGTATGTTTATTTGGGGCATCAGCTTAAGTTTTTTCTATAGCCTTCATACTTGGTTTGTGAGCTTTCTTATTAGTATTGTTTATACAATAACATTGATTTCACTTTAGCAGTCAAACACCATATGGAATTGAATAATCAAGCATTGCATTTAAAGATGTTGAAATGAAACTTCGTGACTCATTTAATCTTTTTCCCCCTCTTCTGGAAGCAGAACTTTCCTTCTTTTTGGAGACCCTAATATCCATTTCCCTATAGAAAATGTCACCAAAACAAACCATTGGCTTATTCTGCCTTCTTACACAGACATCAGTAAACACAGATTCCTATCTGGTGCCCAAAAAAGAAGTCTAAGTTCCATGGACATAGCTTCATGGAAGAGATCTTTAAGTTTTCTGCACCCTTCATCTGCACCAAGCAAGGTCACAGAGTGGATTCCCACTGTTCTGATTCTGTAAAAGAAGAACTAACCTGTTCCCACAATCAAGATCAGGCATATCGCAGCTACATAGTACAAAATCTTTGTATTTTGGACAGTTTTGAAGGTGCTGCAGCATGTGTGCATGCAGCAGTTCTCCTCTGCCCATGGTGCTGGAATAGGTCCTACCTGCAGATGACAATCTCTATCCCTCATCCTGGTTAGGAAATATCGCTATTTTTGAGACTTATTGCTATCCAGTAAATGTTATTAAACTGCATTGCTGCCAGATTTATAATCATAAATTATAATGGGCCTAATATATTGTTATATGCTATCAGAAAGAAGATGCATATTGCATTGCTTATATCATTACCATGGCTGGACAAGATATTATTTCCATTGTACATTAAGTATTTCAGGTAAATCACACATATTTAGATCCCCATGAGTCCATTTATCCAGATGCATTTCTCTGCAAATTGAGGAAAGGTTGTGTCTCCAAGCCTTTCTGAGACCATGATTAGACACAGATCCATAGACTACATCATCTGGTTTTGACTGTGTCCTTTCTTGCCTCTGTGCCTGAGCCTCATGTGGTGAGGAGTGAGCTGGTGGGACTTTTCCTGACTGAAAAATTAGGGTATCACCTGGATAGGAGGAACCAAAATCAGGCTCACAAATGGCTGGGTTTTCATCTGGAAAGTATATCCTCTGTGAGTAATTTGGAAGCTGATGCTTGGGTAGGGAAAAAATGCTGCAATTTGAACTAGGAATATCTCAAGGGAGTTTGTGGTTTGATGGTCCTGCGGCTTGTTGTTCCAAAGAGGAGGGAGCCGTGAAGTAGTTGGTGTTAAGAGTTATGTTTCACTGAATCCTGTGTCCTGATTTTCTGTTGCAGCTGTGTAATTCAGAAAAAGAGGGAGCAGTTTGAAGACAGAAGCATGGGTACAAGAACTTTAGAGAGTCAGTTGGCTTTGGAGACAAAGCAGCAGCTCTGTAAATGTCTACAAGAAGCTCAAGGATCTCCCAGGGACTTCTTGATTTGTCTACTCTTTCCCTGAGTTCCAAAAGCCCCTGTGGATGAGGTCACTATTCTTTGCACACAAAGGAGGACATTTGCCATTGCAAAGCTTGTAAGGAGCCTATAAACAGGAAGAATGACATTTCTCTGCATCTCCACTTGGCTGTGCCGACCCTTGGCTGCTATAGGATTTCCTTGATGTAACATGATCCAGTATTCCCAAATAAGGAAGAAAGATGATTTCAGGCAGTTGGGTGTTCTAAATATTAACCCACACTTCTCTAATCCTTATGTTTGATGGCATGTGAATTGTTCTTTCCGAGACTCCAGGATACAAGAGTAACGTGCATGTGGAAGTTGAGTAGTGTGGGGTGAGGACACTGTCCTCTCTAACAGCAATCACATGATGAAAGAGGAACGTATTTTATGGCAGAACAAAACCATAAGGCCTGCCCAAAGTTATACGGGCACTTGGAGAGGCAACACAGATCTGGAAACATTTTGTTAATCACACAGGAATCTGGGCATACAGCTCCAGTAGGCTTCTAGCTCCATTTCTTGACAGTAATCTACGCTGATACACTGCTATGGTGTGTATGGAAAAGAGAACATCAAAAATATAGCATTATGCCCTTTGAATTGTAGATTCCGCAGGGGAGTTAAGGCTTAAAACAAGAGGGTTCTCCACTCTCTCTTGGTATTAATTTTTCCTTTATGAAACTTTTTAGTAGAAGTGCAGCGTATGGTCCACCTGAATGAGTTTCCTAGACTGACTGGTTTTTCTAGGAGCACATAGAATAAAATAGAACAGACAGGTTCAATGGAAGGGACCTGAAATGATAACCTAGTCCAACTGTCTGACTACTTTATGATGATCAAAAATTAAATTTGCATGTTGCAAAAGGCATTGTCCAAATGCCTTTTAAACAGAGGCATGGGGCACTGAGGCAGATCCAGGTGGGTAGACACTGTCCTGACAGTAGAAGCACACACTCCTCTATGTGCACTCGAGAGCTTTGTAGACTGTGTAGCCCAGGTGGCCGGCATCGCGACCCTGGGAGGGACTGACTTGCCTGTCATGTCTGCTGGATCTGCTTCTTTTTCCCTGCGATACCAGTTGCAGCCCCGTCGTCCTCCCTGACCTTCAGAGGAGGTCGCCCATGGGCAGCGCCTCCGGAGGATGCTGGCATCACTGCTCCCCCTTCCCTGGACCCCCACTACTGCCAGCACCACTCCGTCCTAGCTCCCTCCCTCCTTTTAGACCCATATAGGTTACTTTGGGGGTTGTTGTCCCACCTCTCCTGCTGGCGACAGAAGGGCGGATCAGCAGCAGAACTCGTCCCCTCCCCACGTAGCTCCAAGCCGGCTGCCGGCATCCCTAAAGGTGTATGTCGGTACCGTGAGAGAGTACTGCTCTGCTTTGCCACGTAGTCCTCGCACCGTACGTATCTCCTTCCTGCTCACCTTCAGATCGCCGCACTCGCGTCCTTCAACTGGCAATCGCAGGGAGGCGACTTACTCTTTCCCCCTCCCGTTCTTCCTCGCCCCCTCTCTCCCTCCCACCTGGATAGCGAAAATACAGAGACGAGCAGCCGGCGATTCTTCCCTGGCCACAGTAAATTCGAATCGAAGCAGGAGGGAGAAGAAGGGTCTGCTCCCTCCCTATCTTCTTCCTTGCCTCCCCAACTCCTTCCAGGACCTAGGGAATGAGAGGAGATCTCCGTGAAGGACTCAGAACAGAGGACGCAGAACGCTCTCTCACACCCTCCCCCTTTTTCAGGAAGCCGTGTTTGCAGAGATTTCCCCTGACACACATACTGACTCCCAAGGAGATGCAAGGAAGCAATTGCAAAATGCAACAACGGTCTGACACCTCCCCTCCTTCCCCCTATGGCAAAGCACAAGGACACCTGGCTGCTACAGACAGTCGGGCATGGGGTGGGGGACATGCATACGAATTACACGCACACCCTCCGATGGGTGCAGGGAATGCTGAGGGCCTCCTACACGGCCAGCAGCGAGGGGTGAGGGCGATGCAGTGAAGGGGCGGGGGAGCCGGAGACAGGAGGAGGGAGAGAGTCCAGCTCCCGCAATGAGGGGAGGAGGAAGGAGGGACCGTGTCGGTGGGATGGTCCGGAAATGCTGTGATAAAAAGAGGGGCGCGGGTGAAAGTAGGGAGAAGCTCTGGAGTCATCCTCTCTCCTTCACACTGCACCCGCAACTTCCCCGGCAGCCCTCAGGTAAAGGGGCGCCAGCCGGAGGTTCCAGGAGAGGAGCGGGGCCGCAGCAGCCGCCACCTGCCGCAGCCACCTGCCGCCGGCCCGGCCCGTCTCAGCACAGCGCCCGTCGCCGAGCGAGGTATCGGCCCCGGACCGTGCCGGAAAGGACAGGGGGGAGAGGTGGGGCGTGGGCATGCAGAGACAAGGAGAGCCCTTGTTCTTCCAGGTGCTGGTTCCGGAGCCGGGTGGGGGGTGGCAGCGGCCGGGACCAGCAGCAGGAGGCAGCCAGCCTGCGCAGCGGGGCTGCTGTGCCGCCCCTGGGGCCGGCCGGTCTCAACCTTGAGGCATCCCGGTTCATCCTGTGGAGGTGAAGCGCTCTCTGGCGTTAGACTGAAGGCTTTCAGAGGGGTTTCAAGTGGGGGGCCCTGCCCCGCATCTGAGCTTTTCATCCCGCCACCCGGGCTGCATCCGCGCCCAGATCGCCCGCCATCCTCCGCTTGTCTTCCGGGGCACTTCACCTTCAAATGCCCCCTCGGCGGTCTCCAGCGGAGCTGCCACTCCAGAGCAAGACCTCTGAAAACCGAGAGGCAGTCAGAGAAACAAAAAAGTTCAAAGGTTTAACCCCTTCCTGCCCGTCTGCAGGAGACAAGCCGGGATCCCATCTACTTGCCCTGTCAGGGGAAACCACGGCATTCCCCTGCCTCCTCCCACCCGCTGACCACTCACTAGCATGCAGGTCTGCTCCTCAGGTGCCTTGTCATGTAAAACAGGACGTGAAGGAGGGTTGGAAATTTGTCTACTCTCAGATAAGGGGAGAAAGGCTGTGGGAATACAGCTGAGAAAGACCATGCAGCAGCCTTTTATTCTAGAGACACTATTACTCTTTTGATTGTGCCTCTTTTCAGGCAGCTCTCCAAGGATTCCTGGTCTCTGTGCATGTGAGGTGTGAAGGTGGGCAGGACCCCAAAGCCTTCATCATGGACTTTGTTATGAAACAAGCTCTAGGAGGTAAGTGGGGTTGGCATATGAGGGGCCTTGAATCCCTTCTACCTCTCCCCATTGCACCTAGCAAGAGAGGGGATAATCTACAAGGGTAGGCTCTGCAGCTGGAAGAGCTCTTCGAGGACTTGGAAGAGCATGCCTGTCGCTGATTCATGATCCCAGAGCAAAATGTATGAAGAGTCTGAGCAGGAGAGGGCAGCAACAAGCAGAGACCAAAGCCCCATGTCAGAGAAGAGAGCTCCCACACAAGGTATGCAGGCCCTGGGTCATGCCTCATCTGGCACCCTACTGACAGGCTGCACATCCTGCTGTACAGTGTACAGGTCTTGAATTGCTTCATGTTATGCCTCTGAGGCAGGTATTATAAAGGCTGCAGACTGATGTAGGCAGAATAAACCCAAAGAAAGAGTAGTATTTTTGTCTGTGTGTGGAAGCCCTCTTTTCATCTTTGCCCCAGACATTGGCCAAATCTTGAACAAAAAACAGCTGCTGCAGAAATTTTTATATCTGGTGTTTTGAGAGCTACTTTGAATTAGAACACTGCCACAAAAAGGAAGGAAATGGTAAAAAAGTGTTCCCACACATCCTATCTGGATTTGAGGCCAAACTTCTATGTGTTTCAGTATATTAGCTTCCATGTGCGATAAATTGTTTTAACCTAATGATGGGAAATAGAAAACCTAGGGATAGGTGTGTGTGAGAAATTGAAAACAATTCCTTGTTTGGGAATAAGGTTTCTTCATTCTGCCACAGTTATACTGCCTTTCTAGGCTGCTTGACCTGAACATTTGGTCTAAGCAACCTTGTCACTGAGGCTGGCTGCTGTAGGGAATAAGAAGTCATTCTCTCTTGTACTGTATCTCATGTGTACATTTTCCATTTTTTTTTCCTTTGAAGAAACTGTAGAGTAGTGGGATTGTGTGAGTGTTTAATGTATGTTGATATTGATGTCATATAGAACTTCAGTATTTACTGCAGGACTCTCTCCTGTGGCATGGAAAAATTGTTTACATCTTTGAAAGCAGTGAGTATTTTTCACCAGGGGAGCAAAACTTTTATGGTTAAGAACAGAGCAAGCAACCCAAGTTTTACTTTGGGTATTTTGAAGAGGAAGATCAAACTGGAGAAGAAAGGGGCTAACTTGATTGGATGACAGCAAGATATGAAGATATCTATATGAGAAGGCAGTGGTTTGTGTGGTAGCAGCATTGTGTTTTATTATCCTACAGTGCCTGTTTTGAAGGGGAAATAGTTTTGACAAGTGCGGGTTTTGCACTATTCATCATAGTATGAATAAGGTTGTTTGCACAGAAATGAACATGTGTAACTGCAAACTGGAGATACAGCCACAGCAGCTGGAGATCCATTAATCCACTGAAGGGAAATAACTGCTTAGACACTGCAGGTAAAGTCATGGGGAGATGGGCTGCAGCAAAGGAATAACAGCTGAGATTCATGCCTTTTTTGTGGAGCTTAGTGTCTTAGCCTGAGTTGGAAGCAGTGTCTGCCTGTGCTTAACAGCATTCACTCTGAGCAGAAATTTGTTCTAATATAATGTTCCATGCCAGGGTCGGGATTTGTATGATAATAGGACTTGCCAAGAGCATCTTTTTGTGAAGTCTGAGTTCCTAATGTCTGTGAAGATGCTGCTTAGCTTTTCTGCCAGATGACTTAATGTGTCTGGAACTTGCCCACTTACTTAATAAAGGAGAAGACTCTGCAGTGTGGTAGTATCCAGGAAATGCTAATTCATTAGAGTCCCATTTTTAAATTAGAGATACTTCAAATGAGGAAAACCAAGATCTCCCAGTGCAAATATAATATGGAAAGAAAAGGTGGTTTTGGACCCCCATTTCTCACTGGGGTGTCCACACTGGCACAGTAAGCCGAGGACTAAAAGCTACAGTTTGTTTCCTTAATTATGGCACCAGAATCCTTTTTATATGCCAGTTGTGACATCCAAAGGGAGATGCTCGAACTGAGCAAGGCAGCAAGCCTCTAGTGATTGACAGGCTCGCTTTGGTTAGGACACACGATGTGATCTGCTAGTGACCTTTTTTATTATCCTGATTTTCAAAGAGGCCTTCATGTGGATTTCATGACTCTTTGATTTTCATTTGTCGCAGCTTTTCCCAGAGCATTCTTAAATTCATTTGGCTGTCTAATAGGATTTTTTGAATGGCACAAATATTGTTATCCCATTCTCAAAATCTCCTCTGGCACTCCTGTAAGAAAGGAAAAAAAAGTACTGCAATTTTCTCAGGAAGGTGCCTCTTAATTTACAGAGAATTAGACTTGCTATAGATACTGCTTGCAGGCCACCTGCAGCTATGATAGCTTAATCCTTCAACTGTCTCAGCTGATGGCAACTCAACAAAGACCGAGGGGCCAGTTGGGTGTCCTCAACTGGACATAACGGGTATGTCATTTTCTCTTCCCAGTGTCCAGTACCAAAGGGGGGCTTAAGCCAGAGCTTCTGATAGCTAAGAGCTTGGATTTAAGAACTGTTTGCAAGTAGGGTGCTTTTCACTGCTGGACAGGACTATGCAAGGCTCTGAACCATGTGAGGAGTTTGAGACCAGGTTTTGTCATACTGGAGTGATGAGAGAAGGTACTGGAAGGAAATCATCATTGTTCTCCTGGCTCCTCACTCACCTTATTGAGGAAGAGGAGGCAATAACAGTAGCCTTAGCAGGACACTTCTGTTAGAGTTTTCCCATTGCCTTTGACGCAAACTTGGAAGACGTTACCCTTGCCTCTAATGGCACAGGATAATCAGATTTGCTTTTCCTTGGAGTTTGCCAGCCAGAGGGGAAGGTGGCAGGAAAGTGTTTTGAAAGGTAAATGAGCTAAGTTAGCAAGCAAGAAAAGTTATGTGGTGTAGAGTCGCTTTGTTTGGAAGATTTATGTTTTGTGAAATCAGTTTGATGGGCTATTGTTTTGCTTAAGTAGAACATATCCTTTCCCTGACTAGTTGTTTAAGGGAGTCTTCAAAAACCTGCTGTTTCAGTGCAATGGAAGGCCATCATCTGCTCTCATGCTAGCCACTGGCGTTTTACTGCTAGTGTTGGCGGCAGAGTTTATGCCTGGAGGTTAACCAGCTTGAATTGTGTCTTTCCAAATGCTTGGCCTCTTCATTGCAAAATCCTTGACCCTTTTGTTAGCAGTGAGGACTGTGGCCCAGTAGTAGAAAATACTACATCGTTCGACCAATTTTCTTGGGTGGGTAAGTCACTCCATGTATTGTCTGACAGGGATCGAATCCATGGAGAAGTCATGATACTGACTGGCTGGGTAAGACAACAAGAGGAAAACAACGAGAATAAACACAAAGGCTCAAAACTGAATGCTTTTTCTACAGAAGTAACAATGAGATGCTTGCGCATCTGCAGACACAGATACAGGTGTGTCGCCAGGGTGATTGGTCACTTTGCTATTTCTGTGACAGTTTACCAAATGAAGACAATCAGAGTGATTTCATGATTGTATTTTACATGGAAAGTGTTTTTTAATAAGGTCGGGTCAGGGCTCTGGACTGTTATCATCATGACCGATGTATATGACTTCCCAGGAAAAATCTGTAAGTGGAGGATCTGAAATGGGTGCTGGAGGTGTTTAGCTAGAATGCTTTTCACTGGGCATTGCTTATTTCTTCTTAAGTTTATGTGAAAGCAAAAGGTGTCAGAACACCTGACTGCCATATCATACTACACTGTATCACTTCTTCTTTGGACAAATAGGGAAACTGTATTGAAATATAAGACAATGAATTTCATGAAGCTGTGATGGGTGTCCTTCTGTTACTGCGTAACTTGAAGGCCAAGGGTCTGAGGCATTTTTAGATGAAAAAGAAAAGAGGAGAGGCTATAGCAAATGAGAAGGATTTGTTTGAGGTTGAATCATGAAGTATTTGAAGAGAGATTTCTTGCTGTAGAAACTAGCATTTTGCAGACTAGAATGCTGTGAAGATGTGGATGTACAGAACATGCAGTAGCTCTAACACTGCATTATAGGATATTTTACAGAGCCCTTTTAATGTGCTACTTTTATTGCTGTGAATTGGAGAAATGTCAAGAACTAGATGGGATAAAGTTAGGATGCCTGCCTTGAATATTGACTTTTCCTAATGTCAACCTGTGGATAAATCGTGTAACTCCTTTAACTTATGCATACAAGTGGTACTGTCTAACTTTCTTCTTCATGGTTCCAGCACCCTTTGCATTCATTGTGTAAAGAAAAGCCCATTAGGAAGAAGGGTACATCTGGGTTTCTGGATAGATTTTCACTGTGATAGATATTACAGGCATGACTTTCTATTTTATTGACAGCAGTTATTGGCAGCTACTTCTATCTGCCAAGAATTGGTGGGCACTTCTTTTGGCTCATAAGGATTCTTAAAATACTGTAGGCAGAAGACAAATGTAATCAGACTGCCATCTGGAATATGTCAGCAGGAAAGCACTGCCTGCTTCATGTCCCTTACCAGCAACTTTGGTGAAGCTATGTATACTACAAAACACAGTCCAGAGAGAGTCCCCTTGTTCTTGAAGGTAGACAGAGGTGTAAAGCCTCTTGAAGATAGTGGAGTTTAAGTCCCTGTCCATAAACTCTGAAAAAGCAGCCCTTGTGCTAAGCTTACATTAGTGAAGATGTGAGTGTGTGTGAATGCCAGAGAAGCCTGAATGAAAACCATACTAGTGTTTAAGGTCTTATCTTCTGTATATCCTGTTGCGTGTGATGTGGAGATTAAGTCCTTAATTTTTCCTGTAGAAGTCAACTAGATTGAGTACAGATAGAGGCAATACATACCTGTCCACGGTGGAACAGACTGTGAAATAAACACGATGGTTTCCGTTTTCTCCTTCTCCAACTCACTCTCTTGCTTCTCACATTTCCAAATCTCTGTTGAACCTCCGTCCTGCTTTGGAACCTCATGCATCAACTAGGCCGTGCTCCACTGTTTACGTTAACGTGTGAAAATCTGGAGCAGGATGGAAACTGTAATGCAGAACCCCAAGTTGTAGTGCCAACAAATAATGTTGGTGTTTACTTCTACGGTCTCTTTTGTCTGTGAGGTCTTTCATTTTGCTGTCAAGTGCCTCTAAATCACAAAGACTTGACAATCTGAAAAGAGGCAAGAGGTGTCAAACCCACTGTAGCATGTGATATATGTTGGGGGGCCATCTTCCTTTGTTGTCAGCTAACTTCTGCCTGTATTATGTGCAATTCTGGGCCCCATAAACAAAATTTAAGGCCGTTGAATGAATCCAGAGGAGGGGAACAAAGCTGGTGAGAGGGCGGGAAGGAATGTCCTTTGAGAAGTGGCTAAAGACTTGTTTTT
Organism: Serilophus lunatus; assembly: GCA_013399895.1. Taxonomy (NCBI): domain Eukaryota; kingdom Metazoa; phylum Chordata; class Aves; order Passeriformes; family Eurylaimidae; genus Serilophus; species Serilophus lunatus. The sequence goes on along the minus strand of VXBA01005813.1, from coordinate 9,368 downwards.
TTCTAGTTTGGAGAAAAGGAGACTGAGTTGTCACCTCATTGCTCTCTACAGCTTCTTGAGGAGGGGAAGTGGATAAGGAAGTGTTGATCTCTTCTTCCTGGGATCCAGTAACAGGATGTAGCAACCTGGGACAGGTGGCCTATCTTATGGATACATTTTTCACAAGGAATGTTGTTACCAGTCTTTTTTTTTTCTAATGCATACTACTGGAAAAGACATTTTCTTCAAGAAATTTGATTGAGTGTAATCGTGCTGTCTGTTGCCAAGACAAAGATAGAAATGAAAATGGCATGTAGGTGTCTCAGTGCTTCCATGAAAACTAAACAAACATGGGTTCTATGGCTGGTCAAGGCTGATGAATCTACAGCAGCCTGGGATCTTCTTTTTTCATTTATTTGATACTAAATCCTTCAGTGGTACCTGTAGGGTGTAATTTGTTCTTCAGGAATTCCCATTAAGATCAAAGAGCAAGATGTCTTCCAAGGAAGTAAATTATTGCTGTTGAAATTATACCAGTGAAACAACTACAGTGGTGGTCAGCTGATTTATTCTATCCATGGTACAAACCAGGAGGTGAAAAACTGGCCAGGTCCTTTCTTCATATGCCTTTCTTGAGAAACTTTCCTTTTATATTTGACTGCCTATGTTAGGCCTGTTACTGTTAGAATCATACAAATGCTCTCACCTGTGTCTGCTGAGATCTTACTTATATTTGTTTTACTTGCAAGCAGGCACTGAAAGCCAAGTGTGCTTATCCTTGGAGGAAATGCGCAATCTAAGCTGATAGTAGAGGTGTGCTACAAAGAGCTTAACTAAGATTTTTCCTGCTGAGCATCTGCTTGTCAAAAGCCTGCTTGGAGCGGAATGACATGGATGAGCAGGAAGGTTTCTCTCTGAGAGGGAGAAATAATAAAATTGCACGTATATTAAATAGATCGTTTAGGATTCATTCATGGCAGGAAAAAGATGCTTCTGCTTGGTTTTCTGTCTACTTTGAAGGAAGTTCTGCATACCTTTGATTTTAATATCTGTTGCTGTAGACTTGAGTTTTTCTGACCTTTTTTTTTTTTCTTTCTTTTCTAATCAAAGCAAAGTAGTGGTTTCCTGCCAGCTGCATGGTTTTGGCAGAAATAATTTGCCAGCACTGAAATTTTGGTCTGCGTTGCATAGTAAATGCTCTCTGCCACAGTGGATTTGGTGCCAGACAGGAGTCTACTGAATGATGTGTTACAGTTCTTCAGACCTTCCCAGTGAAATAGGATGCTGAAAATATAAGCTACTGGTTTGCCTTTGTGTTGGTTCTTGAGGAGAGAGAAGTTCAGAATATAGTTCAAGTGTTAACTGTGGAGAACTATTCACTTGCTCATGTGTTGGCAAAACAGCAAATAGTACAGAAGACTGATGTATATGAATGGTGATGTACTGGCAGGGCTTTGTTCTGTGACTAAAAGTGAAAGGTTTGAATTCATAAAGCTGTGAAATCAAATCGATGAGGGCTACCTGGGTTTAGAAATCTTGCTCAGTTAAGTCATGGGTTCATGGTCTGTGTTTGTTAGGGCTGCAGTAGAGTATAGGGCTCCAAAAGCCCTAAGAAACTTCTGAAAAGGCTCTTTATTAAAGGAAGACAAACATCCTGCCCTTACAGAAGACAGAATGTTTCTTTCATTCTGGGACACATCCGAAGGCCACCAGCACAAAAATCCATCCTAGCAACAATGTGGTTGCATGGGAAATTGCATGTGAAGGTCTCCAGCAGTTTTTAAATTCCACCAAATCGTTGAGGAGGCCTGGAAGAGGAATGGCAATAAGCAGGAAAGGATGGCAGAGAGAAAGGGACAGATCCCTAATGGCTTGTCTCATGTCAGAGGACTACATGCAAACGCATGCCCCTCTGTTTGAAGGTCAAGGTCCTCTCTGAACAATGCGATAGTGTTCAGAGAAGAAAGAGGGAATAGAGGCTGGTGGTGGCACCTAAAGACAAATACAGGTTCTTGTGTTATTTAGGGTGAGAATTCATAGTTTTACAGAGGGGATATGGCTCATAAAGTGGTAAGTGGGACATTAGTCCCTCAAAGCTGCAGGGTCTCTACTTCTACTTCAGCTGCAGATGCAGCATACTAAGGACTCTTCCAGGTTTACTGACTCTCCTCTTTCAGTGATGAGGCAGGAAGGACTCTGCCTTAGCCTTGGATGAGCCTCTCTGTGAGGTTGCACCTCTGTACTGCTTTTGTGTACTCATTCTATGTGCTTGAAATCTGTGCTTGCCTTGAGCAAGGCAACACAGAAACTTAAACATTTGCTAACTTATTGCTTTGAGCACTATATTTGTTACCATCATACTTTTTCACCTGCAGTTTGATTGTGGAAGCTTGGATATAGTCAATTAGGTTTCTTTCAGGTTAGTTTTTCGTGGTTGGAGTATGTGTCTCAATGTAGAACATTGCTGAGAAGGCTGAAAGTTTCCACTGGTTACTGGGCAGATGATTATGTGGTTTGCTAAAGGGTAACAGCTGCAGTTACAGACATGGCAAAGGTTACTAGTGATCTATCACTGATACAAATCGCAGTGCTTATTAGAAACAGGATACTCCAAATAAATCGTCTCTCAATATAACCCTGTGCAATTTGAGAACTGATTTTTTTTTTCTTTCTCTCCTGTATTTTTTAATGAACTACTTTCAAGTTAGGTGGATGCTGTCACTGCAGAAGTGCATTAATACAAATAACAAATTTAATCTGCTGACTTTGTGACTCTTTTTACATTTTGAGTGTCATTACCTATGTTTTTGCAGCATGATTTGAGTCTTGTGGCTTATTTGCAGTGATACTGACCTTGAAGGAATGTCAAACATATAACCACATCAACAGAAATTTTTACAATATTGGTAATATTGGTATTGCTCTCTCTAGAGGACCCTGCTGCTGGACAGGCAGAGAAAAATGGAAACTAAGTGTTGAGTGTACATGCCCAGAGAGATAGGGCCAGTGAGGCAGGAAATAATTTTTGGTCCTGAGTACATCTGTAGAAAGCCGACATCTTTGAGTCTTCATTTGTGAGACTGTGCATAGTAATGGAGTTATTCTTAAAAGTGCTTTAGTTTTTACTCCAAATTTTGATTTTGTTCAAATATGTGGTAATTTCTGATGGGGTCCAGAAGTCAAACTTAGCTTAGCTGGAAGCAGTATTGTGTCCCTCTGGCTGAGTTCTTTACAGAGCTGTGATTAATTTTCCCTTTTTTGAAAACCTTTTAGTCCTTTTGTGTTTTTATGACAGGAGAAGAGGTCTGCCAGCTATAGGATCTCAGTGCTCCAAAGATCTGAAATCACCTATTGGATTCAGATTGAAAGTGATTTTATTTAAAGGACTTGGTGGGTTTACTAAATAATTTCTAGAATAGCTGGCTACACTGCATGTTTTTCCAACGTTGATGTTTCAGCCCAGGCAAGGATTTTGAGTTTCACATAACAAGGTAGCTTGAAATTCCCTCTATGATAACTTGTACATGCAATCTACATGGAAGCAGCTGTTCTCAATGCATTTGATAGTTTTTTTTTGTTTTATGCTACAACTAAGAAATAAACAATTTAACAACTAGGTATTACTATGGAACCTCTTCCCAGTTTTGAACTTTTCTCCAAAAATAAGCTATTCTGACTTTCAATATTAATATTTGCTATTTTACTTGTGATGGCAGACTGTTAGACTTAGCTTATGCTCCTCACTTTGTGCTCCTGCTGTCTGCCATCTCGATATTCTGGACAGAGGCTCGCATTACAGTATGACTTAGAGCTCTTATCTATGTAGTGATGTTGGAGGACACCTTGTCCTGGCCTAGCACTCAGGAAAAGATGCATGCTTGTAAGTGTTGCAAGACTGAATCTCTTGGGCTCGAATGTCTCTCATTGTGGGGCTCCTTCCCCATGGCTGATAACTTTTTACATAGATCTCCTTTAAACTGCCTGATTACTTCAGAAGTGCCTATCCAAAGGAAACGGTCTGCAAGGGCACACAGGCAAATTGTAGGACACCAGACCACTGCCATAGCAGGATCTTAGCTTCTGAAAGAGAAGAGGAATGTGACATCTCTTTCTGCTGACTATGCATCTTGTATTTTGGGGTAAGCACTCTGCTAGGCAGAGATCCCACTCTAATTCACATCTCTCTGAACAGCATACCTAGGTATTCTTTAACACCTTTTTGGTCATTTGGCCTGAGTTCTTCTGTCGTGGTGACAATGACTTGTTTCTTGGCTAAGGTGCTTATTGTAACTTCCAGTTTTGCTTTTTAAATATGATCTGTTAGAGCAGTTTAGGTGATACTCCTGCCTGTAAACTCAGCAGCTCTCCTCCGAGATAGTACACATGTGCTCCTGCTATGCTGGCAGCTGCTTAAAATAGATGGGTAAAACACATCCTGTCTACCACCACCACAGAGAAGAGTGTTCTGCTTCCACAGGCTAAAGTGATTTAAAATTGCTAGAGTTTTAACTTGGCTTCACATCTTGAATCCTCTCCCTGGGTTAGATGTAGTGTATGTCAGTTTCAATATTGTTTTACTCCAGTCAGCTATTGTGAGTTGGCTTCCCTGAGTTAAAAACACTCAATTTTTAACTCTCTGTTATAGGCATGCTGTGTTATTGCTGGTTCTTATTTAGTTATTTGTCAGATGTTTATTTAGGGCTCACTTCAATGTGTATTTTGCTTTGTACTATAGAAGGTTCTTCTATACTTGGTTCTTTCTATGTGATTGAAAAAATAATTCTAATTAAAAGACAGCAATTGAGACAATCAAGCTCAACAGAGACAAGCTTTGGTTGACAAGTGAAACTCAGAGCTTCAGTCTGCGCAATAAGGTCCTGAGCCCTCACATGCACTGCTTTGATACAGCATAATGTAATTTATAAATTTCAGCTGCTCTAAACATGTCTTTTTGACAGAAATGTGTCAATCTACAGTGCCTGAAGACCAATGTTTCTAATAATTTCATGCAAGTAAAATAATCACAGTGTTGTTTTTCCTGTTCTCTTTAGAACCTCACAAAAATCTCAGAATATCATGGGTTGGAATATTCCTTGTTCTCACACAGTCTGAAAAGGATAAGTCAGAGCTGCCATCTTCATTGTTGGATGTGCATGAAAGAGGCTTTTATGGCAAATTATTAAGGAGGGTTTGGTTAACCTAGGGATGGTATTAGTTACATAAGATCTCAAAGTGCATGCTCAAGTGCAGCATGGATGCTGTGGAGTGAAGCAATTATCTATTTTACTGTTTTAAGAACAGAGCGACCTAGATTCTCTCTCTCTTTTTTTTTTTCATTTTTTTTTTATTTCCCCCCCCCCCCTCCTTTTTTCCTCACAGGGTGGCCCACTTAGTTGATTAAACTGCAACTCAATTATAACTGGTTGTGTTACAGTTGGGAATAAAGCAGATGTAAGGAGACAGGAACTGATAAAGTAATTTATTTTTTGCCTTATTTGTTAGCTGGAAATTATGGTTAGGATTAAGTGACAAACATTTGTTGTAACAGATTTTGAGTGACAGATATCTCACAATAGCCTTGTCTGACAGCAGGGAATGCAAAGGTGATTCAATGAAAAGCTGTGCATTTCATGGTTAAAAAAAAAGGTAATGATCTAGTTTATGAAAGACTTTAAATAAGATTTAAATTCAAAATAAGACCAAAGTCAGCAAATGCAGGGACAGCACAGTTCATTTTTTTTTTTTTGAAGTGAATACATAAAACACGCTGACATTTCTGCATTATTTCTAACTTTTATGCACCTGCAAATTCTCTAATAAATCATCAGAGGCGTTTTGAAGGCAAAACAACTAATCCAGTAGAGCTTACCAAAGCTCCTACCCATCCTACCATCTTTGGTAACAGAACTATCCTTTGGGTTAATGATATGACAGCCAGGTAGCATGTTATCCATGCTAAATAATACTCTATTTAATGGAAACTGTCATTGGCCTAGTGTTGTATTTGTTTCCTTATCTATTCTCTCATGTCACTTAATGCTTAGGAAACAGAACAAAAGCAAATCTGTTCAGTGCAAGACAACTTTGAAAGCAAATTTCCTCTTCCCATGTAGTTCAAGGAAGAAAGGCTCCAATAAGAACTCATGACACCTGAAGACATGTAGAATCAATTACATTGCTAAGTAGATAGCTCTGGGGAGATACCTGCAGCAGTGATGAAACTGTCGTTGGAACCTAGCATCAGGCTTATGTATGGACTCCAAATGCTGAGAGGAGTACTTTCTGTCCCTTTTGGCTGCATGTTTAGTGTGGCTTCTTGCTGTATTATTGCATCACCTACAGATGAGCAAGGTGCCTTCATGTTGTTGCCACCCACACATTCAAGCATGACAACTTTGCCAGATGAAAAAGCAGCTGGAATTCAGCACTGTTTCTGGCAGTGTAAAAAGCTGATTCTGTAAATATATTTCTTGACAGCAGGACAGAAGGAAGCATACCCATTCCTTCTCCAAGACGTCCCATTACACAATTTCTGCTGCAGTATGCTGGTTTGCTGCTCACTTACTGCTTCAGTTTTTGAAACTGGTCTCAGCTGAAAGGTCTTTTCTATACCCGCCCATGTTCCCATTTGGCTTCAGCAACACATGACGGAAGTATCTATCTGTGCCTTTGGTATTTTGGGGCTTAAGGAAATTCACTGGGGATCAGAGAATAGCTCAGGGAGAAGTGCCTAGGAAAATGCTTCCTTCATTTGTGCTAGACTTCCCTATCAGGAAGGAATGGATTGATAAGGAAGCAGGATACAGATATTATGAGAGACAGTGTATGAAGCTGATGGTTGAGCTCACTGGTTATGACAAGAGCTAGGTCTGCTCCATGTACAGCTCAGTTAGAGCAAAAGAGAAAGATCACACTGTTCTCTCTTCAAACACTTTGTAGGAATGAAGGACTATTCATTTTTGTAGGAAAATTTTCCTCCATTTGAAAGGATTAATCAGTTACCACAGAAAATAATAGACATGTAATTTGAGGACCTTTAAGACCTTAGAAGGCCTTGACTTAAAGATTGCTGACATCACATGAAAGGCTGCACTTAATTTCAAAAGGTCTGAATGCCATTTGAAATTTGAAAGCATCTGACACACATGATTGCAGATTCTTTTCTTTACCTCCTCTCTTTGTGCTTTCATAATGACTTCAGTGGTTAATTTTCCTTCCTCTCAATAGCTAGCATGCACAGACATGGTCTTTCAGTCTTCTTTTTTTTTCTCATTGCATGAACCCTCCTGTCAGAATGTTATCTCTTCGTTTTACTTTTGTGCTAAGATAGCACTACAACCACTTAAAAGGAGAGCTTAGGAACAGTCTCTTGAGATGTAAGCACCAGGATTAGACTATCTGTGTGGTATTTCTCATCTAAAATGCAGTGCCTAGCAGAAGGATCTCGTTGGCATCACTTTTCTCAGCTACTTCAGAACTACTGCAGTGTCCTGAGACAGGCTCTGTCTGTTTAGTCATGCCTGAGATCAGGAATGCTTTGTATATTCCATATAAAAAAGGCAGGGAGGCTTTTGCCCTGATCATGCTTTCTTGCATGTCTTCTTTATCAAACGACTTCTGGTCTAGCTACTCTCTGAAGGAACCTGGTGAACTGTGACCATGTTATCACTCTGCACAGAGCAGTAAATGTGGTGGTTTAATCCACCTTTAAGCGTTCAGGGGGCAGGTTCAATGAAAGTGACAGAAAACTGAATAGAATTTTCAGCAGGTGAACAGTTTATTACAGGAGAATTAAATTAGGGAGGTAGGGATAACCCACAGGAGACCCCGGAATTACACAGAGGGACACCCAACATGCAAGGAAAAAAAAAAACACAAAAAGGGAAAAAACAAAAAAAGAAAGGGAACTGTTCTTTTCAGCCAGATGACTAGCCGAAAAAACAGGGAGGAAGGGTAGGAAAAGGTGTCTCTCCCTTCTCTCTCTCTCTTTGGAAGCACTTCCGGCCCTTCAGTCTCTCTGAAAAACACAAAAAGATTCCCTCCCACCACCTTTCCGAAGGATACTTGCTAGCAAGCTGGAAACGGCTCCCGGGNCAGTCGGGCCCGCCTCAGTTTCCGATGTTTTTCTGATGAAGAACCCATGGGTCTCGTCGTTAGGTGCCATCTTTGTTTTCATGGCTGCAGCACCTCAGAAATCCCACAGCGCCAACACGGTGCCAGGACCAGCCCTCCACCGCTGTCCAGAAGCAACAGTGGTGCTGAAATTTCTGGCCAGACTGGCCTGGGGCGAGGTGCCGCTGCCTGCGCTCCTCGGTGGGGGTGAGGAGCCGCTGCCCTGGAGGGATGCTGGGGCTTCCCCGTGGCTGTGCCCTGTGGGCTGCTGCTCGCCCCAGGAAGCCACTGTGCCTGTGCGGGAAGGGACGGTCCCGGCCGCACACTTCGCAGGGAAGGGCCCCCGTGCTCTTGGGAACAGCGGAGGCGGAGGGGGGCTGCCCGGCTCCGGCCCTGGCCCATCCCCGCTTCCCTCCCCAAGCCCCTGGAGAGCAGCTGAAGCAAGGGCCCCCTCCCCCTGCAACGGATTTGAGGAAAATTGAATTTTAACTAAGGTAAGTGTGTTGCTCTCTTACACCCCCTTTCAAAAGCCCTTTCAAACAGCTGCAGTAAATCACACTTGTCTACATATGTGGCATGTTTAAGCATCCCTTTCCAATGTGCTCCTTAGGAGTAGATTAGTAGATTAGTATTTTAATGGTGCTGCTGGTGGGGTTGGGTAACAGCGTGGATGTACCGACATTTTGCTAATACTATTTGATACAATCAGAGCCTTTTTCTGTGCTTCATAGGAATTCTGGGTTCTGTTCTTCCTGGTGACCTACCAGGACCATCATGATGATGAAAAGAGGTATAAATGAAGCAATAATTCTTGTTCAATGGCTCAACTCTTGTGTTATCCACCAACAAACCTGTTACCCTTCTTTGGACTGCTGCAACTTCTTCTCTGCAATCATGTGTCTAGATTCTGGTGATTGACACTATTTAGAGCCAGAGGTGTTTTTGGCTCAGCAATGAGGACCAACAAAAATAACTGATAGCCACAAGTTTACATAGCTCAGCAGTCTTTATTATGTGGCTAATGTACGTATGGTGCTGCTGAAGGAGGCAGTACAACTGCCAGTGGAGTAATATGTGTAGTGGTTAATGCTATCAGAGAGCTTCATTCAGTGAGATCTGTTTCTGGCTGTGCTTATGAGGATAAGGTAATTTTGTGGTGAACTGAACTCATGGTGGAATCGTAACAATTAACTCTGGGGCAATATATGTGCAGCTTTTCCTGAGAAAGACATGGCCTTGTGTGTAATGAGAAAGCATGGTGACCTTTGGCAGAAATG